>PJRA01000412.1:841253-881994 GCA_016987375.1 Brachionus koreanus
TAAATCCATAGCTCTTTAACTTGATCTTTAGGAGCTTTTGCGAAACGCGATCAAACGCCTTCGATTAATCTAAAAATACTACCACAGCACTGAATCCTCTATTCAGGGCCTCAGTGATGATATCTAAAGTTTCTAAAAAATTGGTTACACATGATTTAGCATGCATAAATCCATGTTGATGAACAGACAGTAATTTGTGATGATAATTTAAACAACAAAGACAATGGTTCCCATAATGCGTCACTACACTCTCTGAGTACTTCTTGGTGCAAATAAGTATGTTGCACTTTTTTGCGCTTACACAACTAATTAAAAGCTTTCAGAAAAAAACTTATAAGCTTTTTTAGCATTAACTTTTGATCTTTTTTATATTATGTACCAAATTTCACAAAATGGAAAAATTTTGAAATTTGAAATTTTAAAGATCAAAGGAAAAATCGTTTAATAAGGTTCACTATTGTTTCTTTTAATTTAATGGTGCTAAATGTAACAGGGTTAAGTGTTTTAAGATGAACTTGGTTAAAATGAAGCTAATCAAGTATAAAACGAATCATGAAATAAAATAAGCTTAAAGATTCTTTAGATTTAAAGAAAAAAATTTTGAATTTTGATTTTAAAAAAAGAATTTTTTTTGAAAATTTCATTGTCTTTGCCTATTAAAATCATATGCTTTTTACATAGTTTTTTTCAAGTAAAATTTCTCTTCAAATCTAAATTAAAAATTTTTTTAAACTAATTCTAGATAGCTAAAAAATTATTAACTGAAAATCTAAAAAGATTATATATACACTACACTGATAAATCATTAAATTTTAATTTTAATATTTGATTTTCTAGATTTTATGTTTGGCTGAAAGCATTATATTTACGGAAAAATGTGAACGAGCCATATCTACTGGAGATTTGGAATCGCTTCATCGAGCTTTGAAAAATGTTTTGGAAAAATATACCAGCATTGATTATGGTAAAACATCGGATGGCAGTTTACTAGAATTGAAATACAAAGCATTGATTATGGACATAATTCATTATATTGATATTGTGGAGCAATTAATTCGAGAAGGTTGCCGTACTTCGCTTGATTGGCCTTGGCAACGTCAACTAAAATTTTATCTAAGCCGAAATAACACTGCTGTAATTCGAATGGTTGACGCTGAATTTGACTATACTTATGAGTATCAAGGAAATGCTCCAAAATTAGTACACACACCTTTGACAGACAAATGCTATCTTACATTGACCCAAGGTATGCACATGGGATTTGGTGGCAATCCCTACGGACCTGCCGGAACAGGTAAAACCGAATCAGTCAAAGCTCTAGGAGGCTTATTTGGTCGACAAGTACTAGTATTCAATTGTGATGAGGGTATAGATGTCAAATCAATAGGAAGAATTTTCGTGGGAATTTGTAAATGTGGAGCTTGGGGTTGTTTTGATGAATTTAATCGCTTAGAAGAAGCTGTTCTGTCCGCTGTTTCTATGCAAATTCAAGTAATTCAGGACTCACTAAGAAGTCGATCGGGCAAAACAAATCTACTTGACAAAGAAGTAAATTTTTATTAATTTGGAAAAATAATTTTAAAAAATATTAAGGTTGAAATTGACTATAACTCGGGTATATTTGTTACCTTAAATCCAGCAGGAAAAGGTTACGGTGGTCGAAGCAAGCTACCAGATAATTTGAAGCAGCTTTTCAGACCTGTGGCAATGACAAAACCTGACAATGATCTAATTGCTGAGGTAATTCTTTATTCAGAAGGATTTAAAGATGCAAAAAGTCTCGGAAGAAAATTGGTATCTTTATTCAATTTGTCTAGACAGCTTTTATCTTTACAACAACATTATGACTGGGGCTTGAGAGCGCTTAAAACAGTTCTCAAAAGCTGTGGCTCACTTTTACATCAAACAAAAAAACAAAATATCCAAATAGACAATTCAAAAGAAATGGAAATAATAGTCAAAGCAGCAAGGTTTAACACAATGTCTAAGCTTACATTTAGTGATTCAAAACGATTTGATGCACTTTTGAGAGACATATTCCCAAATGTGCGTATAACTGAATTTGAATATGACGAACTAAAGAAAGCACTTGCTGAAACATTCAGTGAACATAAGCTGATTTTTAATAATATTCAATTGAAAAAAGCTTTAGAGATTTATGAACAACTTAGACAGAGAATGGGAGTTGTAGTTGTTGGTCCATCAGGTTCAGGTAAATCAGTTTTGTGGAAAATGCTAAAAGAAGCACTAATTAAAACAGGAAAAATGATTAAAACCTATGTAATGAATCCAAAAGCTATAACAAGACACCAACTCTTAGGACATATTGATGTAGACACTAGAGAATGGACAGATGGTGTTTTAACTTCGGCTAGTAGACAAGTTATTAAAGAACCTGTTGAGGTACAATCTTGGATTGTTTGTGATGGAGATATTGATCCTGAATGGGTTGAATCACTCAATTCAGTTTTGGATGATAATAGACTTTTGACAATGCCATCTGGTGACCGTATACAATTCGGTCCTAATGTTAATTTCTTGTTTGAGACAGATGATTTAAGTTGTGCTTCACCAGCAACTATTTCTCGTATGGGCATGATATTTCTAAGCGATGAGGACACTGATGTAAAAGCTATAGTTGACTCGTGGCTTCAAAATGAACCTGAAGAAACACGATCAACTACTGAAAAACTAATTAATCAATATTTTTATACAGCTTTTGAATGGATTATGAATAAAGTAATATTTAGAAAAATTTAAGTTAATTTAAAAAAGTTAAATTAATTTATTTAGAATGATTTTTTAGTTCAGACAAGTTTAGTTGGTAATGTACTGAATGGACTTTCACATTTGCATTGTATAAAAGAAAAATCTCACTTCGCAGTTGGACTGATTCGAGGGTTAGGTGGTAATTTGCCTGAAAAGACACTCAACGAATTTGCCAAATCAGTTCTTAGGATGACTGGTGATCATGCAGATCAGGATCAAGCTTATAATATAACCTACGATATGAGAGCTGATTGCATTCGAACGTACTCAAATGAGGAAAGTAATGATTATTCTAGTGAGCCATTAGCCAGTCCAACCCAATTGCCTGTAATAAAGACAACACAAGTAATGCGTGGTGCTGATGGAATCAGACCTTGGTTTGATAGCAAATTTAAACAACCATTTTTATTGATTGGTCCTGATGGATGTGGTAAAAGTTTGATTCTCAAACAGTGCTTTGGTGAATTGAGATCTACACAAGTAGCTACAGTTCATTGTTCGGCTCAAACGAATCCAACAAATATTATTCAAAAATTAGCACAGAGTTGTATTCAAATAAATTCATTAAATGGCCGAGTCATAAAGCCAAAAGAGTGTGAAAATTTGGTATTGTTTCTAAAAGATATCAATCTACCTAAACCTGACAAATGGGGAACATCTCAATTGATCACATTCTTACAACAATTGATCACTTATAACGGTTTTTATGATGACTCATTAGAATTTATTCGATTGGAAAATATTCAAATAGTGGGAAGTATGAATCCTAACATAACAATTGGAAGACACAAGCTGCCTTCAAGATTCACATCAATAGTCAGAATTTTTTCAATATCGTAATGATTTTTAAAGCAAAATAATATTTTATTTATTTTTTCTTATTTTTTTTTTAAAGATATCCAACTGATGATCAATTGAAAACAATTTATTCAACTTATCTTAGAAATATTTTCACATCAACTATGGAAAATCATCCAAAATGGACCTCTAATTCAAATATATATCAATTAGCTGGATCAATGATAAGTATTTACACCCAGGTAAAGAGTGCTTTTTATTTTTATATTTTTTCACAAAAAAACATTTGAATATCAAAAGTTTAGTTAAAAAGATAATAATAGATTAGCCATATAATGAAAATGAAATTGAATTAGAAGAGAAAAGGTCAAAAAAATTAGCGAAATTTTATAAAATAAAATAAATTTGTTTTTTAATATATAAGAGAACATTTAATACAGAGATAATTTTTTGCATAACAACTAATTTGTTTAATTTAACATTTTTAGCATTAAACAATTATATACATATTTTATGATTTAACTTGTACTTTTCTATAAATTGATTAAAAAACCATAAAGAATTTATTTAAGATAAAAAATTATATTCAAAGGGTCAATTTAAGTCTTTTAAATTTTAATCCATTATCAAATTTTTAAATTTATTTTAGTGAATTTATAATTAAATCAGTTATTGTAAAAACTTGCATTTTAATCAAACATATTCTAACCATACGTTCTGCCTTATAAACAGGCATTAATCTTTTACTGTGTTGTTCAGAACCTCAGTATTCAACTAAAACGGCTGAACTTAAATTAATAAAAAAATCACATATCTTTTAATAATAAAATATTAGTTATATACAAGCTCAGAAAACTTTTTTTTTTTAAATCATTAATTAGTCTCATGAGATTGAAAAATTGGAAAAAATATGCGCTCATGAGCTTGTGTCAATTCATGAGTGTCGAAGATGATGGCGCATATTACGTGAATATGATATTGAAACTGATTAATATTTTTCGTTTTTTACTTTATCTCATTTTCTATTATTTAAACATCATTTGTTCACTCATTACCCCACCCAATTTACACCAGAACCATATGGGGTAGTAAACAATGATTACATATTATATATGTTTACCCATTTTGTTGGATATTTATCCCATGGGATAATTTTCCGAATAAATTTAAACAAATTTGTTTTTAAGTTTAATTAAGATTTAGATAAATTTTATTTTTTAAATTTGGGATCATAAAATAGTTTTTAAAATATTTTTTTTTCTAAAAAGGTTTTGAACAAATTCTCAAGAGATGCTTATAGTCATTACTTATTTACACCTCGTGAACTAACAAATTGGTGTCTATCTTTACTTCGGTACAATCTTGTCGAATTAAAGGCTGATACGTCTGTTGATTCAGTTCTACAAGTTTGGGCCTATGAAGCATTTAGAATATTTTTCGATCGTCTTGTCGATAAAGACTCGCGCAAACAATTCATTTCAATTATTTCTAATGTTCTTCAGGATGAATGGAGAGCTAATGGAATTCTTTCAAAACTAGAAGGTTGTAATAAAGACCATAATTTAATAAAAACAATATTTAATTTTTTCAAAATTATTTTAGCCTTTTACTACGTTTCATGGGTGAACTCAAGTGGAATTGCTCGATTGCCTCCATTTGGAAAAGTCTTGGAAGGTGTTAAACCAGATTTTATTGAGAATAGCTTAGTAAAAGCTATCAATCGATTTAGTTAGTTTTTTTTTGTCAAAAATTTTTTTAAATTTTATTTTAATTTTATTATAAACAGACTCTGAAAACTATGAAATAAGAGCTTTACCAATTCAAGAGCTTTTAGATAACATTAGTCGCTATGATCGAGTGCTAACTGCTCCAGGTGGATCTTTACTTCTGTGCGGTAGATCAGGTGTTGGTCGACGAACAGCTCTAGCTATTGCTAGTAGTATGAGTAGTATGAAGATTTTTACACCAAAAATAACCAGGTCTTACGGAGTTAAACAATTCAAAATTGACTTAAAGACAGTTATGCAATCGGCTGGTGTAGATGGTCAACAAATGATCATTTTGCTTGAAGACCATCAGCTTGTGGATCCAAGCTTTTTGGAAATGATAAACAGTTTGTTATCAGCTGGTGAAATACCTGGACTTTATAATCCTGAGGAATTAGAGCCATTATTAGCTCCAATAAGAGAGGATTGTTATCAAGAAAATTTTAAAGGAACTCTTTTTCAATATTTTGCAAAAAGTATTCTATTAATATTTTGAGTTGATCGTTTAAAAAAAACATTATTTACTAGGAATAAAAACTAATCTTCACATTGTTTTAATTATGGATTACACAAACCCGAATTTTTCATTGAATTGCGAAAGTAATCCAGCATTGTTCAAAGAATGTTCGGTTCATTGGATGGAAGGCTGGAATAAGAAAACAATGATTAAAGTATTCTATCAAAAAAATTTTTGTAAAGTTATAATGAATAAAATTTCTAGTTTCCGAATATGATGCTGTCGATTGAATCAGAATTTTTGGATGCCGATTTTTATTCAGGTTTTTACGATGTTCACAAAATAGTCCATGAATATGACAATAAGATATCCTCACCGAGACACTATGTTAAACTAATAAATTCATTTAAAATGATATTTAAGAAAAAACGCGGTAAAATAATTGAGAGACAAAAGCACTTGAAAAACGGTGTTGCTAAGCTAAATGATGCTAAATCTGTGGTTAACGAATTGGAAAAAAAAGCCAAGGTTCAACGGGAGAAACTAGCTCATAAACAAGAAGAAGCCGATCGCGCGTTAAATGAAATAACAAGTAGTATGCAGGGTGCTGGAGAGCAAAAGCAAGAAATGGAAGAGCTAAAGGTGAAAATTGAAGCTGAGAACAAAAAATTGGCAAAAAGAAAAGGCGAAATAGAGGAAGAGCTTAAAGAAGTGCAGCCAATTGTTGATGAAGCCAAAAAAGCTGTCGGTCAAATTAAACCAGAATCATTAAGCGAAATAAGATCTCTGCGTGCACCACCCGATGTTGTCAGAGACATACTTGAGGGTGTACTAAGGCTAATGGGCAACTTAGATACATCATGGACTTCAATTAAAAAGTAAGCTTTGCGCTTAATTTTCTAAAAAATAAATTTTTTTAAAAAATTTGTTTGAAAGTTTTTTGGGCAAAAGAGGTATCAAAGACGATATAATTAATTTTAATCCTCGTCTCATTACAACGGAAAACCGAGAAAATGTTGAAAAGCTATTAAAAAAAAATGCTGATTCATTTGATCCTGAGGTAAAAAGATCTTGAATTACACAAAAAAAAATTGAAATTTATTTTTTTCTTTCAGATAGCTAAAAGAGCTTCGGCTGCTGCAGCGCCTTTAGCCCAATGGGTCAAAGCAAATGTTCAGTATTCTAAAATATTGGAAAAAATTCTTCCTCTTGAAGAAGAACAAAATAAGTTAAAGAAATCATTGGAAAAAGTAACTTCTAAGATGTCATCAGTTGGTGCTGAATTAACCAAAGTTGATGACAGAGTAGCATTGCTAAGAAAAACATTTGAGGAAACAACAACAGAAGCAGCCAAGCTGAAAATCGAACTAGAGAAAGCTGAAGAAACAATGAGTTCAGCACAAAATCTGGTCGGAAAATTAGAAGGCGAATATCACCGATGGAATAATCAAGTTTCTGAATTACAAAAACAACTTGACCAACTTCCCAAATTGTGTCTTCTTAGCTCGGCTTTTATCACTTATTTGTCTTCAAAACCAGAAGATGAGAGAAGTGAATTCTTGAAATTATGGATCGAAAAATTGCAAATTGAAAAGTTTGACTTGAGAAGATTTTTGTGCACAGAGAGCGAGCTTCTTACTTGGAAAGCTGAGGGTCTACCTTCTGATCAGCTGAGTGTAGAAAATTCAATTGTGATTTTAGAGGTTAATTTTGATACAAAATAAGAATGAAAATTTAAAGAAAATATTTTTGTTAATTTTAGAGCTTAGACAGTGTGATGTTAATTGATCCATCGAATCGAGCTTCAGATTGGTTAAAGAAACACATGTCCAAACAAAAACTCGAGGTCATCAACCAACAAGTAATATTTTGTTTTTAATTTATTGTTTAAGTAATAAAATTAATTTAAAAAGGATAGCAATTTTAATACCCAGCTAGAATTGGCTGTGAGATTCGGCAAGACTTTAGTTATTCAAGAAATGGACTCAATAGAGCCAACTTTGTATCCAATAATGAGACGAGAATTGCAAAGCCAAGGTCCAAGATATGTTGTTCAAATTGGAGACAAAATAGTTGACTATAATAGCGATTTTAGGCTTTATATTACAACCAGAAATACTAAGCCGACGTTGATGCCGGATGCTGTGGCTATAACAACTGTGGTTAATTTTACGACTACCCGAGCTGGTTTAAGTGGACAACTTCTTGCGGCTACAATTCAACATGAAAAACCAGAATTAGAAACTAAGAAGACTGATTTGCTTCGAATTGAAGAAGAATTCAAGATAGAATTGGCCAAGTTAGAAGACAGTTTACTTGAAGAATTAGCCAGTGCCAAAGGAAATATTTTAGAAAACAAAGAACTGCTCGAATCACTCAATAAAACAAAAGAAAGTTCGGCAACGATTGAAAAATCGTTGGAGGAATCTATCAAATTGACAGACTCTTTGGACAAAGTAATTTTGAATTTTGGTCATTTTTGTATTTTAACTTTTAAAAAAATCAAAAAAAAAAAGGAAAGAGAAGTTTATTTGCCACTGGCTGAAACCGGAAGCAAACTTTATTTTGTTATCAGTTGCTTAGACTCTATTAATAATATGTACAAATTTAGTCTAAATTCTTATTTACACATTTTTCAAAAAACTCTTCAAAAAGCAGATGTAATTATAAAAAAATATTTTTTTATTATTTTATATCTAATAATTTCTTATTCAAGAAACAGCTGAAAACAGAGGTATTGAAAAATTTTGATAATTTAATTAAAAAAAAAACAAAAATTTACATTAAAAACTATTTATTTAAATTGAAAAATTTTTTAGAAATATGACGAAAAAATTATTGGACTTAAACAAATATTGATAAATATGGTCTACAATTATGTAAGTCGATCATTGTTCAAAGCTGATCGAATGATGTTTGCCATGCATGTCGTTCACTCGATGTTCAGCAAACAGTTTAAAGAAAATGTTAGTTGTTTTTTTTTCTTAAAAGTTTTTTTTAAAGTTAATTTTTAAAGGAATGGGAGCATTTTACTAGAACATTAATTCCGGATTTGAAATCTGATAAAAAGAGCAATGTACCTAAATGGTTTGGTGCTGAACGAGCTTCAGACTATAGTCTCTTGAAAACAAATTTACCTGACTTGTTTCAAAAAGCTGGATTGGATGACCCAACATGGCAAGACTGGATGGAAATTAATGATTGCGAGAGAAAATTCCCATCCGATAGAAAATTAAGTTTGTTTCAACAAATAATAATCATTCAAGCTTTGAGACCTGATAGACTTCAAACTGCTATGAGGGATTTCACGTGCAAAGTATTGAATTTAAAAGACATATCACCTTCAAGTACAAATGTTAGGCATATTTATGAAAAAGAAACAGTGGCTAATGAGCCTATTCTGATTATAATTTCACCTGGTTCTGATCCTTCTGAGGAATTAAGGGAGTTGGCAGAATCTACCATTGGGAAAAATTCTTATCATGAGGTTATTAGACTAAATTTTTCAATAAAAAATCCATTAGAAAATTAAAATTAAAAAATTATTAGATTGCAATGGGTCAAGGTCAAATGGAAATTGCTATTGAACTATTAAAAAAATGTAGCATTAACGGAGATTGGTTATGTCTGAAAAATTTACATCTTGTTGTTTCATGGTTACCCGTTTTAGAAAAAGAACTCAATTTACTAAAGCCGAATGAAAAGTTCAGACTTTGGATGACAACTGAGATGCACCCAAATTTTCCTAGTATTCTTCTTCAATCGAGTTTAAAAATAACATATGAAGTAAAAAGCGATAAATAATTTTTTTTTTTATTAAAAAACTATTTATTTCTTAAGTCTCCTCCTGGAATAAAAAAAAATATTCAACGAGCATTTGAAAATTGGAATGCAGAATTTATTTCGAAAGGAGGTCTTGTTTACAGGTCTCAAGCAATGTTTGTTCTAGCTTGGTTTCATGCAATTATTCAAGAAAGGCGAAACTATATTCCTCAAGTAAAATTTATTTGAATATAAATTTAAATTTTGAATTTAAAAAAAAAATTCAATTAAGGGATGGACCAAATTTTATGAATTTTCTAATGCCGATTTGAGAGTAGCAGCTGATATTATAGACAGATTGTGCGACCAAGCATCCAAAAGTAAGATTAAAATTAAGTTTATTATCAGAGAATAAATTTTTCTCTCAGGCCGCGGTGAAATACAATGGGAATTTATACACGGTCTTTTTAATCAAGCAGTTTATGGTGGTCGAATTGATAATCCAGTTGACAGTGACGTTTTGATTTCATATTTGGAGGATTACTTTTCGAATAATTTGTTCACCGGGACTGGAAAAGGTCCTAGACTTAAATTCGGACCTGGAATTTCATTGCCAAACTCAACAGATTACAGAGTAAAAATTTCAAAAAAATCAGACTATCGTTTAACTTTTGTTTCTTTGTAGGACTACAGAGATTTAATTGACGCTCTGCCAGAATCAGATATTCCAAAATTTTTTGGACTTCCTCCTAATATTGATAGATCAACTCAAAAAGTTTTGAGCACTCAAGTTATTTCTCAATTAAACTTGCTCAAGCTTAGCGATATTAAAATGGACGGAAAATTTGACAAAGATACCGTTAAACCGCGATTTAAGCCTATTTGGAAACTATGGGAAGCTTTGAAAAAAAATATTAATCCAAGTGAACTGAGGAAGAAATACTCAGACGATGACAAATCACCCATTAAGTCGTTTATTTATTTGGAAAAAATTTCATCAATTAGATTAATTAATACCATTGATGAAAATTTAAAATCTATCCATGGATTCATTACTGGCTCTATGCTTTTATCCGAAGAAATTCAAAAATTAGCAACACAATTGATACATCAACAGGTAATTGAATACAGAATTAATAATTAAATAAATAATTGATTTAAATTTATTTATTTAAGACTCCTGGTACTTGGCAAGATCAATGGGATGGTCCCGAAGATCCTCAAGAGTATTTAACAGCAGTTGTGGAACGATTTAGAGCACTTGACAACTGGGTCTCAACTATTGACTCAGTCTCAAAGTTTTTTGAACAAGTTTTGGATTTATCAGAACTTTTTAGACCGGATGTGTTTTTTAATTCAATAAGACAGCATTCGGCAAGAGAAGCTAAGGTTTCTATGGATAGCCTAAAGCTTGTCTGCAGTTTTAGCGGACCTTTGAGAGGAGTAGTTCTCAATGTTAAAGTAACTGGTTTCCAATTAGAAGGCTGCGGATTCGATGGATCAAAACTTTCTGAGTGCGAAGAAAACTCGCCAAGCGTTATTACTTTACCACCGTGTTATGTTGGCTGGATTCAGAGTGATGCTTCAATGCCATATGACGAAAGAAAGGTTATTTCTCTGCCTGTTTACTTTAATAATACAAGAGAGAAATTAGTCACAAAACTTGACGTTCCTTGTGATGGAGACCACAAAAAATGGCTTCAAATGGGTGCAGCAATAATAATGAAGCCAATTTGAATTAATTTTTTTTTCTAACTTTTTTCTATTTATTTACTCTTTTAATAAAATTTTTGAAATTTTCATTTACTTCATAAAATTTGATATTTTTCATCTAAAAAAAAGGCAAACTTTAATTAAAAGTAAACATTAAAATTTGCTGAGAAAATTGACGCACTATAAAATATTTTAAAATTTAGTACTAAAATAAAAAAGTTAATTTTCGTAAAAAAATTATAATATTTATTTTGTTTTAAAATGCACCTTGTAAATTATCAAAACAAATAAAGAGACTCGATTTAAATCAAATAAAATCAAAAAATTATCAAATTTATTATTATTTATTATTTTTGAGTCTAATTTTTTTGTTAAATAAAATGAAAAATTTTAAATAAATTTTAACAATAAAAAGCCCTAGAGTTTTCATCTAATTTTTTTTTCATCTAAAAAGTTGGATTCAATTTGAATTTAAAAAAAAAATGCTCCTTCAATTAGAAAATTAGTTTTAAATTTATTATTGTCCATAAATTGTTAAAATTTAGTATTCAAAAAAAAGTTCACACAAAAAAACCGAAAGGTCATTTTAGACTCCTCTAAAATCAAAGAGATAATTAAAACAAATTTAATGTATTTTATGAAATTTAGGATCAATTTTTTATTTTTGCTCAACTTACAAAAATTACTTAATAATAGACAATCAATTCCACTTTAAGCAATAATTTAAATTTAGAATAATAAAAATACCATGTTTTGAATTTTATTTTTAGTTTTAGTTACATTAAAGTGGTCTTTTTTTTTAACATGCATTTTAACATGCTCTACAAAAAATTTAGTTAAGAAAATCTTTAAGTTAAATCAAAAGAAAGCTTTTTCTAAAAATAATTCCATTTTATAATTGTTCTTAAAATAATTGATCTATTGTTAAACAAATTTTAAATAATTTGCCTTTTTAGACAGAGGATGAAATTTATTGAATTTAGACTTTTCCTTGATGTAGTTATTCTAATAAAAACTTTTATTCATTTTTATTTAATATTGGTAAAAAAAGAAAAACAAAACCAAAATTATTTTTACTGATTAATTTTAATTTAAAAAAAAAAGAACGAAATCGTTGAAAATAAATTCAGCAAATTTTTTTTTTAATTTTAGATTTTTTGAATTTATTTCTTAAAATAAATAGCAAGGTACTTAATTAAAATTGATCAAAGTACAATAACCGATTGCTACACACACTAAAACAATTGTACTTGGAATTTTATTAAATAACTTTAAAAGATAAACTAATAATATCTTTTATGAGACCGATACTTTATTGAAAAAATTAATATAAATATTTTACTAATGAATCGATTTAATCAAATAAATAAAAGAATAAGTCGAACAAAAGAGGTGTAAAAGTTTAAATAAAAATTAAATCAGATAAAATTTTTATTCTGCAAAATCAACCCAATCGGAAATATTCACGTGGATGATTTATTTTTGCAAGTAGTAAAGATTTATTGATTTTTCAAATCGATAAGGTTTTAAGAGCAAAATATTAACTTAAATATTTTTTGGCTTGAGATATGAAATACTTTGTACAAAAAAAACTCCGGTGGGATCAAGATTGGTCAAGCTTTTGTTTCCATGAACATTTTTGCTGTAGTTTTTCCTAACTAAAAGAGGAAAAAACAAGTTAGATTGAGTTGAATGATCTCGGTTGAATGACACAGAAAATAAATTCTGTTGAATTTCAGGTGAAACACTCGTACTTTTTCTCAAAAACATGATGCTTTTTCGATGTCTCTCATCAAATAAACGTGGAATAACATTGGTCGATTTGCTTCTATTTGGAAAATAACTAAAAAGCTTTGGACTGACTTGTCTGAGAAGTTTCTCTTCTTTTAATACTTCATGAGCTTGAACTACTTTTTCCATTTTTTTTTTAATATCAACTGAATTTGGTATAGTTTTTACCGGTGCTGTTTTAATTGAAGATTGATTGTAAAGTGCTGAAATCATTCTGTTTTTTTTCTTAGAATTTCGCTTGATTAATGGAAGTTGGTTTATAAAATCAAAACTTTCCGATAAAAAATCACTATCCTCACCTTCAGGCATTGAAAATTCAAATGACTTTAGTTGTAAAGTTGTTTTTTCAACATTAATAATACTTGAGTCCATATTCAATCAAGATTCAATTTGCCAGGATTTCAATTGTTGCTTAAAATTTATTAATAAGGTTTTTGAAGCAAACTCAATTCAATAGAGCTCTTTTTGTAAATGTTTAACTAATGTTTTTTTCAAGCTAATTCAACAAAAGGTGAACACTTTCAGTTTTTTTAAAAATTCGTAATTTAGTTGCCAATATTTTCATTCTAATTATTTAAAAAAAAAAAAGAAAAAAAAAAAGTTAATAGCTTTAGACTTTTCTTTAAAATTAATTTTTCAAGAATTCAGATTTTGCTTCTTAAAATTCCACTTGATTTAAATTTATTTCTGCTTTTTATAAATAAAACTCAAACTAAATCTGAAAATTTATTCTTGTCAAATATACTTAACTCATTAGTAATAAATTATATCAAGTTTATATCTCGTCAAAATAAAATCCAAAGCTTTTTTAAAAAAATATCATTAATGAATGAGTTAGTCATAATTATATAGAGGATAATGTACAAAGGCCAAAGTCGGCAATTTGAGTTGTTATTAGCACAAGTAACTTTTGATTTATTACTCTAGTTTAAATTAGAGACTATTCGTTCAAGTTACGCATATTCAATAGTCTTTACTTATTTTCGATCTAATGATCTGATTAAGTAAATAAAATAGATAAACATAGAATTCCAATGGATTGAGTGAATCGGAAAAAGAAAAACATTTAGAATGTAAGTGTTCATTGATGCGAATAAAATTTTCGATACGCTTACGCTCGATAAGAATCTTGACACGTTTCTCAATAGTCTATAAAAACATTGATATTTTTAAGAATATTAAATCAAATTTTAGGAAAAATTAACATGAGTCAATTTGATTTTAAAGTTATCAGCAATATTCTGAATCAAGATCAGAGACATGGTAGCAAAAGGCGCATAAATGGTGGAGATGAACCCAATAAAAAACTTTGCTTGGCTGAGATCGATATCAATTCAATTGAAAAAATTGAAAAAAGAAATGCCAGAGAACGAAATAGAGTTAAATTGGTCAATAATGAATTCGAAAATTTGCGAAAATTAATTCTAAATTCCAAATTTTGTTCAGATTTTGTCTATAATGGATGGGAAACGAGTAGCCATGATGAATCAAATGGATCAAACAAATCGTTTTGCTCTAAAAGAATGCCTAAATTGAAAATTTTAAGAACTGCAATTCAATATATTAATTATTTAACAAGTTTATTGGAAAAAGAGGAAATTTCCAACTCATTTGATTTTGATCAAGATTTTTTACATCTAGATACTGACTTAACTGATATCGATTTATCGTTTTTGCAAGCTTCATCACCTTTAGTAGATAACTTTTTTATGTAAACCTGAATTTTTTATTTATTTAATGTAAAGGAAATATTGTGTAAATTTAATTTTTATTTTTCTACTTTTCAATAAAAAAATATATAATATGTTTGAGTTTCTTTTTAACTTTTTTAAGTTCGCTTATTTAATTTTTCCCAATGGAAAAAGAAGATTTTTAGTCAGCATTTAAATCTCTTTTTACAATAGTGTGTTGTTTCTTAATTTAGATCTGATTTAAAAAAATTTAAAAAAAAAATTAAAATTTAAATAAATTTTATTTTAAATAATATTTAATTATTTTTCCAACATATTTCTTATTTCTAAAAATAAAATTTTAAGCTAAATTAGAAAAAAAACAAGGTAAACTTTGAAGAGTTCCAAAAAACCCTATTGCGAATCTATCGATGGCAAAGAATCTCTTCTAAAACAAAATCCATTCAAATTTCCGTTTATTTTGCTGATTATTTTATTTTGAGTTTTTATCGATTAATAATGTTTTGATCAGAAAAACTTTAATTTCTTTAAAAAGAATTTTCAATCGGAGCTAATTCATTGAATATCCTTTTTTATTTATTCATAGTCCCATTTAATGAATTTTATTTCGTTTTTAGTAAAATTAAATTTGTTTTTTTAAAGATTAATAAAGGTTGCTTAGATAATTGGTAGTAGATCAAAACAGTCATGCAATCAGAGTATTTTAGTTCCAATACTCAAATTTAATAAGAATCAAAAATTTTTGCTTAAAACTAGAATTCAAATTAAATGATTAAAAATTATTTTTAAAAACCCTTTCATCATTATTTAAAAATTAAGAATTTCTTTATCTTATGAGTGATGGCTTCGATTTTAACTTTAAGTTACTGAATCAAGTTGATATTCAAGAACGTAATATTTACCCGCCCAGAACCTACTGCCTCCAATATAATAAAAGGTCTAAAAAAATTACGGTCGAACTTATGATAAATTTTTTGAGTATTGGAACTAAAATACTCTGATTGCATCACTGTTTTGATCAAAAGATAAGATAAAGAAATATTTAATTTTTAAATAATGATGAAGGGGTTGTTAAAAATAATTTTTAATCATTTAATTTGAATTCTAGTTTTAAACAAATAATTTTGATTCTTATTAAATTTAAAATTAAATTTGATTGAAGAAATGTCTTATTTGTTTATGCGTATTTTAATTTTAAATTATTTTAAATATGATTTCATAGGATTAACACTAGAAGCACCAAACATTTTTTCATGTTTTTTTAATTCTAAAATATTTTATAAAAAACTATAATAATTTTATAAAGTAATATCATTTTTAAAGAAAATTTTAAAATCTACATAATTCAAAAAAGATATATTTATTTGAATAATCAATTCAAAAGATACGAGGATTTAAAAATTTTTCAAAAGAATCAAATGACTCGTTTGGTGCTTCTAGTGTTAAAGATAAAAAGGTAATGTCTTTTAAATTAAGTGTCGATTTTCTATAATAAAAGGGATCATTTTTTCCTCACATTTAGAGATAATTGTCTTTGAAATATTGATACAATGATGTAGATAAATACATGTTTTAAAGCAAAAGGACTTAATAATATTTATCCCCAAATCCCACTAAAAATCTCCCCTAATTCAGTATAAGAAAACAAAACAAAAAAATTAACTAATTTAATAAATGTAAGAGTAGCATCAAATAGAAAATATCAAATAATTCTCCACCTTTTTTTGTCATTTGGGCAATAAAAATTTTTGTCTTTTTTTTCAAAATTTCTTTCTTATTTTCATAAACATTTATCAATATCATAAAAATTTTTTTTTTCTCTTTTTTACATCTTTGTTTTTAGCTCTTTGAGAGTTTGCACATGAAGCATATTTTAAAATTATCTAATTTTTTTATTGTAAAACACGTATTGTTTTTGTTAGATTTTATTGATTTTGTGAAAAAAAAACTAAATTATCATTTTTTATAAAAAGTTTTTTTTTAAAGTAATTTTTTGTATCAATTCAAAAATGATATTATATAAAACACTTTTTCTCATCTAGTTTATAGTGCGACCTAATCTCGGCTATTATTTAACATGCTATTTTCTAATTTACTATTTTACTATTTTTTCCATTTGTTATTGGTTCTTATTAGCACTAAGTTTAAAGTTTTTATTATAATTAATTATTTTTTACTAAACAATTAAAAAAATATCAATTTCTTAGTATTTGATTTTTACTAAAATTTAAAATAATACGTCCCAACTTTTAAAGAGAATTCAAAATAGTGTTGAATAAAATTTTTGGTTATTTTATATTTTCATTATTTTTATTTTAACTTTTTATAAATTTTTATTACATCACCAGAATTGACGTTTATTTAAATTTACTGGGTGTTCTCGCTCTCTATTACTTTTTGAAATAAAATAAAACCTTTTCTTATCATTTTACTTTTTTAAAAACTAATCAAGCGAAATTTGGATCAAGTGAGCGTGATGGACATAAATCTTTATTGATGAATTTTCGGAAAAACCGCTTACCAAGCCATTTTTGAAATATTATTATATATTGACAAAATTACTTGTTTTATTCTCTTTAAAATGATACTAAAATGATATGAAAAATTTTTATTCAACTTCTAATATTGATAGAACACTTTTTAAATAAATTCAAATATATATGATCACCATAATTATGTTAAATGAAATTGTAAATAGTTTTTTTTTCTAAATAAACTCGGTTAAATGAAAATTTCAATTCTTTATCAATGTTATTTGAAATATTTTATTAATAATTTAATAATAATTAATTTTTTGCATCAGGGCGTAACAAAAAAAGGTAAGAGCTATTTGAACAAACCCCAGAGAAAACTCGAAAATTATTTAATCAAATAAAAAAATATGTATATAATCAAATAGATACCTATTAGAAAATATGAGAATGACAAATTTTTTCAGCTTAATTTGCTTTTAGCATTAAGTCAAATTTGATCTATAGCAAGACAAAATTTAATTCATTTAATTGCTTTTTTTCATTTTTCAATTTTGATTCCATGCTCAAGGTAATATAAGGATAACACAGAAAAAAACCTAATCAAAAACTGTGGTATTGCAAGTAAAAAATAAGTTTTCTTTTTTGTGAATAAAACTATAAAATTTTGTTTTGAGAAAAATTAATTTATAAGGTAAATTAATAAAAAGAAAATAAATTAAAAAGCCGAATCTGTTATTGATTTTTTTTATTCATTCAGATGTAATGCTTAATTATTTATTAGTTTTTTCTCCTTAATATAATGCCTTTAATAATTGTTTAAGATCAATATCGAAATAACTAAATTATAGTTTATACAAAAAGTAATTATTTAAAATATATACATTCCATAATTAAATTAAAATCATAGTTTAACAACTCTTAAATTTTTTTCCTCTTCCTTGAATTTTCAAAAATTGTTTATAATCTAATTGAAAAAAAAACTAAAATTTACATAATTTCAGTCTTTTGCAAAATAAACAAAATTCGCGATAATTCAAGATTAATAATTTTGTTGAAATAAAAATCTATTGTAAAAAAGTGTTGTTTTCCAAAATGCTCATACCAAGATCTTATAAAAACTAATTTGAATATTTTATATTTTATAAAGAAAGAAACTGAAATAAAAGTCTAAGTTCTATGAATTTAGTATAACAGAAAACAAATTAAATTAAATGGAATTTTATTTTAAAATCGTTTATAAAATTTTTCCAAACCATTGATTTTTACAAAGTACGTTTTTTGAATAGATTTATTTTTGAAAAAACATGAGGATGTTCCTAGGAATAGCTTTTATGTTTGCTTTAATTTGGTTTCAGTTTTTTTTTCATTCAACTTTGTTTTAATAACCAAGTCATGATTTTGATTAATTGTCTTTACATTTTAAAAATTAAAAATCAGTCGGAAAATTAATTCATTTTGTTTTTTTTTCTTGTTATTTAAATTAAAAAAATTATTAATCAATAATAATTAAGCATTTTCAAGTACTAACTTCATTATTTTTTAAAATTAGACTTAAATCACCATCTAAAAAAGCACTCAATTTAATATCAAATCTAAATAATGTTCAAAGTACATAGTAACAGTTAAAAATCTATTAAATAGAATTTGAAAAATAGTTCAAATTTTACTAAGAATTTTAAATTAAAATAATTTTCTAATAAACATCAATTATACTTTAGTCAAAAACATCTATTTTTAATGAATTTTCAAAGGAAATAAACTCGAGATAACTAATCAATCAATTAAGGAAAAAAATTATAACAAATTTTTAAATTCATCTTTGATTTATTGTTTAGAATAACAATCAGATGCATGCATTTAATAATTAATTTTATATTAATTTAAATATGATGAAAAATTATTTTCAAAATAACTTTTATATAATTCAAAAAATATAAACCAACAGTATAAAAAGAATTTTATATTGAAAATTTCCGTTTTTAGTTCAAAAAAATTTATATTAGTAATTAAAAAGAAAGTTTTATTAGTCGAAATAAGATAGCTTAATACAGTAAACTACTGCATCACGATCTATCAAAATTTTTTCTTGCACTAGCTTATTTTTGCTATTTTTATTAATTGTAATATCTATAAATTGTTTTCATTCACT
The DNA here is from genome assembly GCA_016987375.1 of Brachionus koreanus. Classification (NCBI taxonomy): domain Eukaryota; kingdom Metazoa; phylum Rotifera; class Eurotatoria; order Ploima; family Brachionidae; genus Brachionus; species Brachionus koreanus. Next base: position 860,624 of record PJRA01000412.1, read on the forward strand.
TAAAACGAATAAAGAATACCTAGAAAATTTGGAGATAGTTCAAGTTTAATAGATTCTTATATCTAAAATCTCAAGAGGTCTTTTATTCATAAAACTAGCAGCTTTTATTTAAATAATCTAACTCAAAATTATATTATTGATTAATTAAACTTTAGTTTTTAAATTATTAAAATGTTCCTAATTAATTAATAGTTTAATTATGGTCTTTTATTTTAAATGGACTTTCAATTCTATGTTTGAATTTTTTTAAATTAAAATTTTCTGATGAACTTGAGACAAATTTGACGACAAAACAATTTTCAGCTTTCATTGATTAGACATTTAGTCTTATTTTGACTTTTTTTTTAAAGTAAACTCAATTAGATTACAAAACATTCATAAACCTTTTAATTGATTTTAAAGATAATTTATTTGATCATTTAAAAAGTTTTAATTAGTAATTAATTTTTTACTTATTTAGATATATAAAATGTCTTTGTTTGACAATATAAATTTGGAAAATCTAGTTATTTGGTATTTTTTTATTATTGGTATTCTTGGTAATGCCATTACATGCTTTTTGTTATATCGCCGAATAGCCAAATTTAGAAGCCCTTTAGTCAAGAAAAATAATCAGCTTAAAAAATCAATTAAATTGGAAAAAGACTTGACAAATATCATTTTGGATAAAACAAAGATATTTAATCGTAGACATAATTGGAATTTGTATTTGTACTTCATCGGAGTCTACATATCTGACATCATGGTTTTATTTAGCTGGCTTATTTCAAAATTAGAGCTAAAAGTTCAAAAATATTCAAAGATTTCTCATAATTTACCACAGATAAATCAAAGTTTAACTTTAAGTAGAAATGATTTTGAAAATATAATCGATTTATATTCACCAGTTGGCTCTTTAAATTATTCAATAAATAATTCATTAGATAATTTAATAGAAAACTTGAATTCAAACTTACGATACATTAAAATAAGATTAATTGATATCCAAGGAGTTTGTCAGCTAAACTCTTATTTAATCACAGTATCTTTGCAAGCATCTTATGCTTATACAGTAGCTAGTATATTTGACAGACTTTTAAAAATGAAAGTAATGAATTGTGATTACTTATCAATTAAAAGAAGTAGACAACGTTATGAAGCGATTGCCTTAAGCGATCCAGTGAAAACAGACCAATCATCTGATGTAATAACATTACAGAGCACCCAGCTTTCATTTGATATTAAACGCTACACAAAATCAAGTCATTCTGATCTAATCAGACAATACTTTGGCAAAAAATCAGCTTTTTTCATTGGAATGACAATTATTCTTTTCTACTATCATCTAATATGGATCTACATGCTAATAGAAAATAAGGAAACACAACGCATAGGAGAATTTCGCTTCAAATTAAACAATTCTAATAATAGTTTCTTAAAAGGTTCAATTTTTGCGACGAGTTATATAGGCAGATGCCAATTACCTACATTTAATGTTCTACCAGTTTTAATTCAAGCAATGGATGTATTTTTTTTATTAGCAATGGGCTTGGTTAAATTAATTTTTGGCTTTGTATTATTAAGAAAATATTTTCATCGAAAGAAATCGAATCTTTCCGAAAAAAGTGCTCATTTTTTTTCCGTTTCAAGTAATGTAATAAAAGATGAATTCATAGAGGATAAAAAAAAAAAAAAAGAATAAAGACCAATATTTTTTGGTCAAATGTATTGTTGGAACATCTATTTTCAGCACTTTGCTGGAATTGCCTTCAGTCTTAGTCAGAAATGTTTTGATGATGTTTTTTTTCATTACTTTATTGTTTAAAGATCGCGATTTAATCATTTCTGAACAAATTCCACGAAACAGTTTTTTTACAAATTCAACACAAAACTATTTGAATAATATGGCATTGGATAACAAAACTAATTCAAGTTTTAGTTTTGAAAAAAGCACAAGTGAACCTATTTATCAAATACTGCCGCAAATATTAAACAATTGGTGCGAATATTTTGATTATCTTTTGCTTTTTACATCATCTCATAAATTTATGATATTTCTATTCAAGTGTTATTTTTTAAAATTGCCAAAATTTTCTTTTTCTGGTATTTTCAAATTACGAAATAAGAGGCTTCAAAATGAAGCTTGAATTAAGAGCCGGTAATTGAATTTTTGGATTTTTAATTTTACTTTTTCTAATAAACAGTTAAATAAATAGAATTTTTGTATTGTTTTTGTCTTAAAAGCAATCATAAGTTTTTTTCCTAACCAAAATTTTAAGGGAAATACTGTTGAGCTATTTGAGCACAGCAAAAATTTTTCGATTCGTCTATTGTTAATATTTAATGAATTTATATCAGCTTTTTAATCTTAAATAAGCACTTAATAAAAAAAATAGAAAGACTTAATGTTCTAAAATATTTTATTATTTTTCAAAAAACAAATCAAAAAAAAAATTTATTTTATCTATTCAACATTTAGATTAAGCTTGATGTTTTGTCTGCTATAACTTATTTGTTTTAATATTTCAAAAAAGATTTTGCAATTTTTAATAAGGTTAGTGATACTAAAATTATTAAAAATTTTTTTAAAACAAAAAATAAATTATCTCATTCAATATTAGTTTTGTAAAAATAATTTATTTTTTGTTTTAAAAAAGGTTCTAATAATTTTAAAATCACTAGACCTTACAAAACTAATATTGAATGAGAACAAATATATAATTACTTTATTTAAATCGAAATGGATACCTTAAACCTTAAAACATGGAACTAGAAATCCATCGAACTACCATTTAACATATTTTGAGGTGTAAATAAAATTTTTTTATAGAAAATAAACTTATTTAATTATTTTTTATTTTATTTAATTAATATTAACGGGAGAACCCTGGTCAATCTTGTTATATTCTGAAAGATATTTAAGTCATATTATATTTATTTATGCCATAAATTATAGCGGACCTGCTAAATTTTAGTACTTAATAGATCCGAATATTACTGTAAAAGTTAGGGGTCAACTCAATTGCATCCACCTCAATCAGCTAAGCTTAGCTGGTTAAACATGGTCGTGTTATAAAAGCATAACTTTATTCTAAACAAATCGAATGAATGTTTGCTTTTGACTTCAAGAAAAGTTTACTTCTTTGGCCAACCGAAAGCTATGTTTGTTTCTTCAAGAAACGCTAGACCTTATAAAACTAGAAGAACAATGGCATAAAAAGAAGAGCTGGATAACATCGAACTTCTTCCTCATTCAGCATATAACGCAGATTTTTCTCCTTCTGATTTTCATCTCTTTAGCACAATGACTCATTTTTTTAAATAACGGCATTTAACTAACCAAGATAAATGCTTATATTTTGTTTCCAATATTTTTTTGGCTCCAAAAACATTCAATATCAATGGAAATTGATAGAATGTAAAAGACTATAGAGCATAATGGTTTATATCTTGTAGGTTAGCTAATTTATTAATAAATTAAATAAATAAGTTTAAAAAAATCCAATTTTTTTTTTACTTACCCTGTTAATTAAAACTCAATACTAGAAGGTTTTTTTCAGCGCTATATGTCTTTTTGGCATCAGTTCTTTTTTTTTTTATTAGTTAAAAAGATTTAATCATTTTTGAAAATTTTTTTCAATCAGAAATCTAAAATTAATAAATATTAGAATCAATTTTGATGCAAAATATGCTTATTTTGATGGAATAAATGAAAGAGAAGGTAACAAAAACGGCTGAAATAACCCCTCTGGACTTTGAGTGTTAAAGCTTTTTATAAAAAAATTTTAGTTAATTTTTTTTTTCTAGGTTTGTTGAACAAGAAGGAATTTAATTATTATATTTTTTTTTAAAAATTAATCTAAATCGAATCCAAAATAAAAAGAAACTTTAAAAAAGTTTTTTGATGTATAGACAGTCATCGTAAAGATTCGTAAATGAATAAATTTTTTTGGATTTTTCGAAAAATCATAAATAGCTTGTCCAAATATTAAATCATAGATCAAAAAAATAAAATATATCTAAAAACATAAACGCTTTAATTAAAATTTGGAAAAAAAAACAACCTATTTTGACATAAATTAAAATTATAAAATTAATTAAGATTGCTCTTATTTCCAACCTTATCAAAATTATGCTGATAACATTCTAACCCTATCTTTTGTTTGACTCAGTCTTCTATTTAAATTATTTTATTTTAAAATCGATGATTCATACTAAAATTTTTAGTTAAAAATGAAAGATTAAATCTCTTAGATCGAAATGTTTAAATCTCAAGTATCGAGTTCTCAAAAGTGTATTTCTAGTTCAAAGATATCCAACAACAATAATTTTTTGAGTTTAAAAACTAGTCAAACACTTGACCAAGACACCAATAGTTTTTTGAGCGATGAATCCAACCAAGAATACACACAGATAGATGATAACTTTTCATACAAAAAAACAAGAAATGATACTAATATTAACACAAGTACTTCTGAAAATTTGTTCTTTAATTTTTTCAAAGAATTATATCTAAAATGGATAGACCAAAAAGAACTCTATTTGACGATACAAAAAATTTTCATTTTTTTAAATATAATTCTATCTTTAGCTCTAATCGGTTTAAGTCTATGGGTCAATATCGATCAACGATTCATCATAATAACAAAAATGACCAACACCATTCTATATTCAAGCTTTGATAGGCTAATTGGATTTTTGCCATTCGAGTTATTGGCAATATCGTCCATTTCATTAATACAAGACTTGATTTATTTAGGGTCTTTTGGATTCATTAGAAAATTTCTAAATTCACACAGTCAAAATCAAATTTTGTCTTTAATAAAAAATCAGCGATCATTGGTAAACATAAAACATGAGTTTAAAGATGACCAAGAAGTGGAAACCTTAAAAAGACGAATCAAGATTCGACGCGGTCTAAAAATCGTTCTGGTAAACATTAGATTTTTGATGATTATTCAAGCTTTGCTTACTATAGCAATATTTTTGGGTGCATGCTTTTTTAACGCGTTGTATTTACACTTTAACATGAAATATATAATCAGCTATGAGCTTCCTCAAACTCTGATCAAAATAATTCGTCAATACGAAAAGCAACAAAGATCCATGATCATAAGTAATATTGAAGCGATGCTCAAATTTGCCAATGTTGCGACAAATTCTCTGGAAGAAAAATTGATAAATCAAATAAATATAAAATTTAAGTGTTGTAACTATCAGAATCCTTTTCAATTTGGTGACATGGCTCCAATCAGTTGTAACTTTGAACAAGGATGTCTTAAGCCAATGCAAATTTTTTTATGGGACTATATCTATGGAAGTGTTATTGTTTTGCTTGTTGTTGGATCAAGCAAATTTTTAATTCAATTAGTGCTCAGTTTTAATTTCTATGTTGTATTTTATAGACGATTAATAAAAAAGTTATATTATATTGACCTAAAGAAACTGGTTGATAATGAATCTGATGACGATGACGATACTGAAACGAAAAAAAAATTGGAATTAATTCGAAAGCAAAAGGAAGAAAAATTAAATCAAGAAGAGGAAGAAGAGGAATTAAGAGCGATCCAAGAAGAAAACGAGTTTAGAAGAATGATAGTTCTTGACAAAAAACAAGAGGAATATGAAAAAATGTTGCTTAAACAAAAACGATTCAAAGAATTGAGACACGAACAAATGCAGCGGCGTCTTCAAACCCAGCATCTTCTTGAAACAGATGAATCATAGACTCGTTTTTAGTAGAATCTAATTTAAAACAATTTATTAACTATGGTTTTGTTTATTTTATTAAGAAAAAACACTGACAAATTTTTTATAAATTTTTTATTATGGTTGCATTTTTAAAATTAAAAATAAAATTTTGTCCGTATACTAAAAACTGTTTTGAAAAATTTTTACTTATTGAAAAAAAAAATCTTTGAATCTTAATTAACATTTTTCATTTTATTTTAAAGCCAATGCTTATAATATTATTATATGATGTTAATAATTTGATTTCGGCAATAAAAATAGAATTTAAGAATAAATTGTTTAAAAAATAATATATAAATTTTGATTTGCATTGGTTTTTTTAGCTAAATTCTTTAAGAATTCTTCTCAATTATCTCAATTAAAAAGATTTAAAAACAAAAGGTGAATATGATTCAATTTTATGTAGATATTTATTTATATATTAGTCAAAATGAGCTTTTTTTAAAAACCTTAAGACAAATTTAGAGTCAATAGAAAATTGGATACTGAGCACCTGACAGAAAATTTCAACATATTTATTTATTTTCGAGAAACATTTACATTAGTAGATTACCAAGTTAATTTTATCAACATTATTCAGATCGATCACGCAATTATTACCTTTATTTAATAAACTCAAAAATCTTAGATAATTTAAAAAATATCTTTATTTTTAGAAAACATAAATTTTGAAAAAATTTCTTTCAAATTTAAAACTTCCAAGATTTTTAACAATTTTACGTGTCATTGTATAATTCTTTTTTCACAGATATAGTTCCTAAAAATAAAATTATTGTAACTTTTCAGCTAGAATTTTTTTTGTAAAAAATAAGACTGTTTCAGAAAAAAAACAAATTTAATTCAGGCTTTTTAATTTTCGAAATTGCTTTATTAGATTGGAGAATTTTAATTTAGCATAATTATGTCGCTGAGCAAGGTTCCTTATTTAGATCTCAAAATCGATTCAATTATTATAGTACATTCAATCAAACATAAACAGTTTATTTTAAAACCAATAAAATTTTAAAACTTTGCCAGATGGTAAAGCTTGTTTTTAAATTTTCCAAAAAATATTGGCTCATATATTTTTCAGCACTCTTTTTTAGATTTTAATAAGTATTTTACATATTTAAAAGAACTTGAAAGAAATGAGCGACAAAGAAAAAAAAGTAAATGAAGACTGTAAACTCGAAGAGATTCAGAATGCAGAATTACCTCAATCTTCTGATGCCGAGTCTCTTGGTTCACAACCATTTAACTATATGCAATCCACAATGTGTTACTTGGTTCAACCCTACAATTATTTTTCCCATTATAACAATCAATTATATATGATGTATCGGAATGGAAACAATTTATTCAACAATCAACATTTAGCCTATGATAATTTTAGTAATTATCCTACAAATGATGCAAATTTATATTCAAATGACCAATTTTGTGCAAACGGTAATCAAAATTTAAAATTCAACAGAAAAAATTTCAAGCATACAAAAAAATTTTTTCACGACAGAAATTTGACTCAAATTCAAAATAACTTAAATCCTCAAAATCACATAAAAAACTTTCCTCCTAAGTTTGAGAATCAAAATTTTAACGATGGTTTTTCCAACTATCAATTTTCTCCAAATTACTATAATCAAACGTACATTGTCAACGCTCAACTAGCATCAAATTTTAATAATTTAAATTTAAACCAAAATTTTGGGCCACATACAAACTTAACAGAAAATCGTCTTTTTTATAATCAAATTCCAAATGATTTCAAGTTTAAAGGTGAAATCGAAGGCGCTAAGGATAGCCGATTTTTTGTCATAAAAAGTTATTCTGCAGCCCATGTTATTCACGGAATAAAAAATGGAATCTGGTGCTCTACTGAAAATGGAAATAAAAAACTAAACGAAGCTTTTAATGAATGCTCGAAAAAACAATTAGGCTCAATATACCTGTTTTTTTCTATAAATGGATCTGGTCATTTTTGTGGTATGGCAGAAATGACATCTGATGTAGATTTTGATACAAAATTGGATTTGTGGGCGCAGGATAAATGGAAAGGAAAATTTAGTTTAAATTGGATTTTTGTAAAAGATATTCCTAATAGGGTATTAAAGCATATAATTTTGCCTAACAATGAGAATAAGCCGATAACTAAGTCAAGAGACACGCAGGAAGTTTTTTTTGATCAGGCAGTTGAGGCTGTCAATATATTTCGAACTTATTTTAACACTTCAAATATCATTTTTAATTATGAAAGTTCTTTGCAAACTAATCCAAGCGAACATATCAATAATATAGCTTCAAACAGCTCAGGTGAAATGTTAGAGATGTCGAATCAAACAAATAGCAAACCTAATTGATTAGATGTAAAAAAATTGTATAAATTATTTGGAAACCGGCAATTCTTTGATAGTAGAAGAATTTTTTGTATTGATCGCTTTAAAATCACCTAAATGGTGTTTAATTAATTGGATCATTATTTGATAGTTTTTAAAATTCTTTTTTAAGTCATTATTTTTAAATTAAATTTCTGATAAGAAATATTATGGCATATTTTTTTTTGAAATAAATTATTTGCTAACTCATCTTTTATTTTTTTCTTAACAAAAAGTAACTAAAATTTTTAATGAATATTTAAACTTGAGAATTTAATATGTCTTTTTAATTTTATATTGATTAACTTTTCAGTGTTCATTTTGATTTAAAAATTTAAATCAAAAATAAAAAAAAATTTCAATTTATGAGATTTGGGATTTATTGATTTTATTTTTATGATATTTATCAAAAGTATTTGTTTAGTTTCTGATTTCCTTGAGAATTAATTTAGGATATATTTATATTTTTGTTTTTTTAATTGTTAACCAAGAATAAATAAATAATTCAAATTTTTCTCCTTGTTAAATCTTATTTTTTTAATATTTTGAATGAATTTACAAAAGGTTAGAAAAATTTTATTGGATTTTTTTTTTATTAAATCTTTTCTCAATTCATTTAAATTAAAGTTACATATTAAATATATCTAATTTTACTTTATTAAAATACTTTTATAAAAATTTTGTTCCCTTACAGACGTAATTATTTTTAAATTAAAAATAAGAATCAAACTTTTTAGCTAACTTGAAATAAAAATATTATTACTTTTAATTAAAAAATAATCAAAGTTCTTTTATTTTTTTTATTTCAGTTTTTTTAAAATAATTTATATGGTTTTAATTACGTTAAAAATCTGCATTAATCAATTTTACTATTCTTATAAAAAAATATCTTGTTGCTATTCAGATGATTTTTTTTTTAATTTAAAAGGGCATATATTTTTGTCAAGAGCATATTTATTTCTTGTTAAAAAAATTTTTATATTCTCATGAATTAAAAAATTGCTATGTTTCTCAACACTTACTATAGACATTTTTTTGTTGAAAAATCCTAAATTGTAATATAATTCAAACTTAAAATGAAGCTATTCTATTAAAAATAAGAAATTTAAAATATTCAAAATATTAGACTAACCTACATTAATTGATAAAATACGTAGACGTACTGTTTTTTAAGGTTGTTTAAAAAACCAAGTTTGTCGATATTTTTTCATTGAAAATTAACTCTAGTATGTTTTAAAAAAAAAGATTATGGTATTCAAAATACTATAATCCAAAGTTAGCCAAAGTATACAATCATTTTTAATAATCAAGGCTTTAAATCTATCTTGGTTTTAAATCCAAAGTATCATTGAACACTCTTTGTAGATTGTTTATTTTAACAATAATTTTAATTGAATTCAAATCTCGATTATTTTATAATTAATTAGTTATTATTCTAAACCGAACTTTTATCTGTATTTATAATAAACTAAAAGTGTATACTTTGTATAATTCATGATGTTTTATAGTCGTTGGCCGTACCCACTGATAATCAAATTAATTGTTTTTTTTTTTAAATTAAAAGGGTATAAGTTAAGTGAACATAATTTAAATATTTTTATCTTTAATACTTTTGAGCGTCCATAATATCAAGTATTAATAAACAATAAATATTAGTCATGTTTGTTAGTTAGTTGGTTTGCAAATACATCTTTTATCATTTATTTTTAAATTACTATTTAGCTTTAATACAAAACATAAAGTAAAAAACGTTTGAAAAATTAATTTCAAGCATCTTTAGCTTATAAGATACAAAAAAGACATGTGACTATAAATTAGGTCATATATTAAGTTTCGTTGTTGTTTTTATTACTTAATTTTTCTAAGATTTTTTAATTAATTTTTGCTTGAAATTTTAGAATTTATCCACTTCAACATCGGTGCTTAAACTTAGAATTTAATTAAGTTAATTTAGTAATTTTGGTTCTAAACAAATTTTTCAAATGACCTATAAACTAAAATATTTCATTATAAAACTATTTCTATTGTTTCTAGATCAGTTTCAGTTTTGGTTGTATTTGAATCAAGACAGAGGGTGGCAATGATCAGTAGAGTCTAATTTTCAAACATGATCGACCAAGTTTGATTTTGATTGAAAGCACCATGAAGTTTTGTTTGATGCTGGTTTTTAATTCCGAAGTAATTTGGCCCGTAAATAAAATTAAAAATGAATTAAGGAATTTCATTAGTCAAGCTTAATTGACTTCCTGTGATTAACACAATGCCAGTCTTTGTTAAAACCACGATAAAGAAGTAATTAATTAGGAAAAATATTTGATATCTATCAGAAATAAATGACGGAGCATTGATTGTATCAAGTTTTGCCAAAAACTTAAAAGAATTCTTCAAATAGATACTTTCCAAATGGCCTACCTTATTTAAACCTTTCGTCTTTTGATTTTAATTAGTAAATTTTTTTCCTAATTAAACAACACTAGTTTAAATTTATAAACTTGTGAAATATCTAAGGTCATTTTGTAAAATTTTCATTTAAAACAATCTTAAAAAAGCTTATTAAATCTATGTTTATTGAATTAGTACTCAATATTTTATACAGCTAATCAATGATTCTGTTTACTCTAAATTTTCATTTATTTATCAGATGAAACCTAATCATAGAGTAAATATTTAAAGTTTAAATTTATCCACAAATTAGAAAAATCTTCTTGAATTTAATTTCTTTAATCGATTTTATTCAAATAAATATTAAAATGGAAACAAACACTTTGCTATATGGTCTATTGTTTCGCATTGTTCAAGCACGCTTTTCAATTAATTTAAATTTTTCAAAGACAATTTTTCATTCTTCTTTTAGAAAAAAAATAAGATGAAATAGCCAATACTAGACATTAATCCAAAAATTTAGATCATTCAGCTTTGAGTAAATCCTTTTCTTTTTTTTTTATTTAAATGCCATATCCTCCTCGAAGCAAAGAGTAGGTTTGTCAAGTATTGTATTTGTTATTTTCAATTTATTTTTGATCATTTATTTAAAATGTTTTTGATTATTTTCTTATGGAAAAACTATTCATTTGATTCAGTTCATTCAAAATATTTTTCCGGGTCATTTATGTCCGTGTTTGTGAATGAATAGATGCAAAATATTATTCAAAAGAATTAGTTTATGTCAAATATAAAATTATAACCTAGAGAAATTTATTGTATTAAGTGAATTTATTGATAAGAATCGATTTAGATTACTTTTGAAGGTTACTTCTTCTTTTTATAATTGATCGTTAATATTTGAATTTCACACAGACTTAACTAGTCAAAGATAGATAAGTTTAGTGAACAAAAGACCAAGTTTAGAATAAGAAATTTCAAAATATATTAAAAATGTTTTCTTCAATCAAAAATCAAACATAGATAGCAAAAAAGTGATTTAGAGTTAGAAGCACTCAAAAAGCAATTTATTCAAATGTATTTTTATTTAAATAAAATTGTGATTTAAGCTTTTAATAAATAAATTTTTAATTACAATTCAAAATTAGACAATTTAGATATTTTTGTTTTTGTTTTTTTTTCAAAAAGAAAATTTAAAAATTTGAATTATTTTAAAATTATGAATAATATTAGATTTTTCTTAATTGAAATGAACGTCTAACTTCAAAAATCCAATCTTAGTGAAAAATTCTGTTGTTTTGAGAAATTGTTTTTTGTTAATTATTTTTTTCTTGTCACTATTCAAATACACGTGACAAACGATGTGAAAAAAAAAGTAGCCAAACAATGCCATTTTATTGACATATTTGAGTAATGAGCTAAATAATTTCAAAGCGATTTAATTTGACTTATTTATCAGTTGAAAGTTTATCTCAAGTTTTTCACGATATAAAGCAGAAAATTTAATCAAGTTTACATTGAGTTCGAGCATTGCTAAAATGAATAAATAATCGATATTCATGAATTTATCTTAAAGCGTCGTTTTTTTTAAACTCATTATTCTATAGAACTATTTCGTTCTATTAAATATTTATATTATATTTTCTCCATTTAAAATCAGATCTTAATTTATCATTTCATAAGTATATTTTATTATAATTAAACTAAATAATTTGCTTATATCTTGTTTTAGTTCTTCGTTTCTTCTTACTTTTTTCTATCAGCATAGAAAATAAAACTATTAAGGAATTTATCATAATGAATTATTGTTTCATTTCATTAAGATATTTTGCCAAAGTATAGCATGGAGAAATTGCTTTTTATTTATTATTAACAAGAGATTTTAAGTAATTTTAAACGCAATTCATTCGAGATGTTGATTATTTGTTGAATGGGCCGCGGGATTAAACCTATTTTAGCTTTTGGTAAACAAAAAATAATGTGACTAAAAGCTCAAATATTAATAATTAACCGTCCTTGAGCAAACTTTATTCATCAAGTGTAGGATCGGGGCTAAATAAGTCCTAGCAGTGCTTAAATTTAATTTAATAGAATTTTATTTTTGAATCCAGCCGTTAAACTTAGCATAGCAAACATTACGTCATAATTCACCAAAGAATCTTTATAATTACTCAGGTTTAAACTTATTTACAAGAAAAAATTTTTCGGCTCATGTTTTTCCAAGGTAATTTATTCTCTATTTTTTTTGAATAGTATTAGATTCATTTTAGTTTCTATGATAATTAAAATCGAAATTGATTATTCTTTTATCCATTAGTTGACTTTAAATTATCCATCAAAGATTTAGCTCACCGACTGTTCATATGGGTTGAGCTTAATGCTTGAACTGCATCAATGACACATATTTTTCAAGGTTATCTTTAATCTATCCATATCAACTTGTTTAATTTAAATTCGGACTTTTTTTTAAAAAATGCACCCAACTTTGTAGCTAAGAATTTTGAAATTTTTGATATAGTTTTTAACATGAAAAAAAAATTTATTGAAAATTTTGATTTTTTTTCAGGTTCATTTGTATTTTTCAAATTACTATGAATAATAAATTTTTTTTCGTCATTATCCAAGAAAAGCAAGAAAATTAAGTTAATTATTCACTAGTTTAAAAAAGAAAATTAGGAAGTATTTGGGAACACAAAAGTCTTTTCGTTTACCTGCCATCTATAAAAGAGTTTTTTAAGTCCAAGATTAGATCAGCATAATTAGCATATTTTTTTAATCTAATACTTTTTTAAAATATTTGATTGATACATTTTGAAGAACTTGAAGTCTGAACTTGATTTCCGAGACAGGGATAAAAATCTATCCGACTTTAAAATCTATGTGAAATTATTTAAATTTATTTTTGAAATGCAAAAATTTTTTTTTACAAGATAATTTTTATAGTTTATTTAGCATTTAAATATCATAATTTTTTAGGCATTTCCGAAATTTTTGTTCTTATTTTCAACTGTAGTTATTTAATAAGAATCAGCTATTCTTAAATGAAAGATATATTAGTTATGCAATGTTTACAACTAGATAAAACTTAAATGGTAGTTTCGAGATAGTGTTTTAGTTTGTTAGTAAAAGATAAGTTTATAACGCAGCTAAGAATGATTGAAGTATTTGTTATTTTTAATTAAAAATATAGATCCTTATTAGTGCGGATTTATATGATTTAATTTTACTTTATTCTGACGGAAACTAAACTTTTTGTGTATTTGACCAGAGTTATTAGCAAATAGAGAAAACAAAAAAAAAACAAAAAAATTTATTAGAAATATCGATCGTAGAAACCAGGCTTGAAAATCTCTTTTCATTAAGGCTTGATCTCTTTCATTTAGCACAAATCTCGAGCCAAATATTTCAAATCAACACCTCTACTAACAAAAAAATTGTTTATTTTGCAAAATTTAATTATTTAGAAATAGAAAATTGTAGTCTCTCTAATCAATTGGTACTATTAAAGTCAAATTCTCTTGATAACATATTTCTAGGACTTAAGAGGCTATGCCAGTTTATTTGGTCCTAGAAAAAAGACTGCCTTTTGTTTGACAAATAAACAAACTTGAAAAAATTTAAAGATAAACACTATTTTTCTTGAACATTGTGAGCCGGCATATTTTTTATTTCCTAGTATTTCAATTAACATATAACCCAAGTGTTGAGTGTGTGTACAAATTTTTCTAAGAAAACTAGCTTAAACTATTTTAGCTTTGTTAAATAAAATATTTTATTTAAACATCAAAAGCCAATACAATAAATTCAGGTATTAGATAATAGTTTGTATATGAGAAAATTGTTTTCGATTACCCAGTTTTGAGAAAAAGAAAAAGAGAGAGAAAATTTTCCAAATTGAATTCATAAATTTTGTTTTTGTTTCAAAATAGAAATTAATTGTTGAATAAGTTTCATGTTATAAATGAAATACTATTTTATTAATATGAACTAAATTTATGATATTTAAAATATATGGCAAATTTTTCTTTTTTTTTTTTCTAAAAAGCCAACAACAACGTGATTAGAATAGCTTTTTTATTGTATAATTAGAAAGCTCAGGGCCAAAAAGGTAAATTTTTATTTCAAATGTTTATCTAAATTTTACCTTAGCCATTATTACATTTAAGAAGCCTTAACACTATTTTATTATTTAGAAGGCTTCTTTTTCAACAACGCCAATATCGCGCTTTAAAATTACTAATTCTAAATTTTTGAACACAAATGTTTTTGTCTAAATAAAACAAAATTGGAATTATTTTCAAGTGGGTTTAAGCGTCTCGACAATCAAGTCCGATTCTCTATGGCCATCGCATATCCGCTTGCAGGATAAGAGGCTGAAATTCTTTCTAAAATAAAATTACTTTCAACAAGACTAATTGTGTCCAATATCGGGAGCACAATGATTATTTTTGTTGTGAACTAATTTTCTAAATATTTTGTTGCATGGGGTTAGATAATGAAAAACTAGAGTTAAATAATTGGGTTATGTGACTAAAACAATTAGGCTCAATAAAATGGCTGAGGAGTGGAGTAAATATTTTTTAAAAATTTAAGGATAAATTTAATTAAATTGAATGCATCTTTTAATTTGGTAATAGAAGAAAAAAATAGAAATAAAAAAAAAGCAAATTTAATTAAAATCATAAACGCTAGTTATTTTGAATCATAGGCCTCTAGTTGATTCATAATGGTATGAATAAATAAATATTTGGCAAAAGGTTTTGCATAAACAGTCTTTTTTTTTCTATTTCTAAATTGAATCGATTATCTTTCATCGAGTTGTTGGCTTGAGCTCTGCGCTTTATCCAATTAGTGTCTTAATAACACCGAAGCTATTACATAAATGACCATAGAGTTACGCAATTTTGTAATTATTTAAAAATCAGCTGCTGCTGATGCTTTAAAAATCTTATTACAAGCATGCTAATGAAATTATTAATTTGGTTTCCTCTAAATTTACGATCTAAAAGCCAAAAATTTTGTGTTTTTCTCCAACTCTTTCTATTTTTATTCTTCTTCTCTCGCATTTGTTTTATCATTTAGAAAAAAATTAAAACAAGCACACTTAATTCAATTTTTTAATTTTAGAAAGAAAAAAAATTCTTGTATCTATGCTCCCACCGCGGTTAAAATTTAGTTAGAAGAAAAGTCAAAATGAAAAAAGACGACATCATCAAGCAAAAGTTGTTCGAAACGTGTAACCTGAGCAATTTTTATCTAGACTATATAATCAAATGCAGATGGGAGGACGAGAGCCCTATGCACCTGGCCAATTGCTACAAGCAGAAGCTGTACGAGATAGCCGACAAGTACGACCGGATGCTGGAGGCGAGCAAGCAGCGCGAACAGCTCTATCTTTCTTTGGACAAGTCGGCCCGGTTTGGCAAAAATTTGAGCGCAAACATGGCTGCACGCACCAGCACACCGAGCAAATCAAAGTCGAATTGTTCATCGCATGCGACCACACCGACCACGCCAATCAATGGCCGAAATTTTGTTCGCTCGTCCTCCACTTCGTCTAACATCAGCCGAGTGCACAAGCACACTCGTTTTTCAAACAAAAAATTGTCCGATTTGGAGCAACGAATACACTCAATTTACTACGACGAGTTCGACGAGGACGACATCGAAGACGAGTACAGATGTGAGCCAAGGACTGGCGATTTGTTCAATGAGGACGAGTACGAAATCGACTACCAGGAAGATCTTGATCCGGCCATAACAAATTTAAATCAAAACATTGAAAAATCCTATTCCAATTTGAGCAAAGACTCCGGCGTGCTTATCGACAGCTACCATTCGGATTATTCGAATTTTGTCTACAGTCCACAATCCGAAGAAAGAACTAGAAACTGCACTGCTGACACTACACATATTGAGCACGATTCGGACTCAGTAAGTCCGTCGTCCAACGAAGATGACGATGAAGTTAAATTAAACGAAGAGGAACGGGATCAAATAGCGCCCATTTTAGGCCAAAATATTAGTCTAAAAAAGATATTTAACTCTAAAATGGAAAATAGAAGACTTAATGGATCAAGTCAAACACCCGGTTACAGTCTGTTCAATAGCAAATTTTATCAAGATCAGTATAAAACATATACAAAAAATTTACTAAACAAAAAATTGTCCAATATTAGTAAAAAAAATCCAAATTTTAATTTAGAACTTGACTCGACTAATTTGATGTCACTAGTAGTCGATAATCATAACAGTGTTATTCCCAATGAAGTAAATGAATCCGATTTGTCCTTATGCTCAACGAGCTCAACACCATCGCCGTCTTCCACATCCAGTACAGAAGCAAACGAATATGAGTTAAATTTCAAGAACAATCCGAGCTTGAATTCTTCTTCTTCGGTCAATAGCCTTAACCAGCCAGTGACTAAGAGTCTAACAAAGTCCAATAACCCATTATTTTTTAATTATAATTCGCTAATGAACGTTTCAATGCTTGATAGTATACAAATAGCAAACAATAATTTAGAGACCGATATGAGCTCAAGCATTTTAATGTTTAATTAGGCCATTTTGGTTATTATTATCAATTTGTAAAGTTCTTTTTCTTTCTTTTTTTTTGTTTCCAAAATCTATTTAAATTATTCTAATTTATTTAAAAATTAATAAAAAACGGTTTGGTGCTAGACTCCGAGGCTTTGTTTAAAAAAAGCCTCTTTTTTTTTAAGGAGACTAAAGAACCGTTTTTTAATCATTGACTGCTTTTATTATTTTGTAAAAATTTGGCAGTTTAATATTAAGAATTATCAAGTCTCGGAATATTTGCCACTATTATTTTTTCTAAAATTTAACATGTATATATGATCAAGGTGCTGGTAATTGGCTAGAGTAATGAACAGCGTACTTACGCAGAAAAGCTCCAAGATTTTTTTTAGTCCAACAATAAAAATAAAACGATTTAAATTAATTTCCCTTTACATTTTTTTTTTTCGTTTTTTTTTCTTTGTTTTTTCGCAAAATTTTGTTTATACTTAACATAAAATCGTAAAATTTTAAACATTTCTTAAAAATTAATAATCAGCGCAAAATTTTGGTTATTAAAAAAATTACTTGTAATTTCTAGTTTTGTTCTATTTTTCTTTTTTTTTTTGTTAAATTATTTAAAATTACAAAATTTTAAAAAAATAATTTTTTTTTCATTTTGTTTTTTTCCATATTACTCTATCCTTGTTCTTCCTTGTTAAAATATTTTTACCTTTTTTTTTTTAATGCTTATAAAATAAAATTTAAATTAAAATAATCCCTAATTATTTTAAAATCTAAATAAAGTTCAACTTCACAAAAAAGAAAAGCTTGAAAAAATTTCTATTTAAATATTATTGATATTTTGTTTTATTAAAAAAAAAATTGTACAATTAAAAGTTTGAATTTGTTTTAAATAATAAATAAAAATTTCGGTAAAATATTGAATTAAATACCTTACCACTCCAAAGCTCAATAAAATACTAAATTTACTACAAATCCAGTCGAAAAAAAATCAATGTATAATTTCAAAGTTAACCAGTTTTTAACTTTGTTATAAATAATAATAATTACATCATAAAATTGTTAATTAGAAGTAAAAACTTAGAAATAACACCTAATGCATAATTACTATATTTCCTTGTTTAAAAGCAGACTTGTTCTTAAATCACAAGTCTAAAGTCAAGTAAACTCACTGGCTTGACTTAATTTTTTGTGATTTAGACTTAAACCATGCACAGCTAAACTTAGATCTTAACGAATTCATGTTGCACGAAACAAATAACAATCCCAAATTTAGTTCATTGTTCCAAAACTTTAATATTTTCCTAAATGGAAGATATTTATGGGTTAATACCTTTAACCAACAGCTACCGCTAATCTTTATATTTATTTATGTTTTTTATTTTATCTTTGATTTTTATTCTAAACACATTTAAACAATTTTCGATCCTTTTTTATTAATCGTTAGGCTAAAAAGAAGGACTTTGTTCCATTCTGAGTAGCCTGAGGTTTTCCCTCAAACAAATAAAACACACACACACATACACTTAAAACTGTGACTTTTAAACAAGTCTGATGCCCTCTAAGCCAATTTTTTTGTTCGAACTAATATTGGCTTTGCTTTATGTCACTTATCTTCAAAAAGATCATACATATGTCTTTATAAAAAACATTTTTCAATGAAAATTTTCATTTTAGGTGTTAAAATCTTCTTTTAAGACATAATTCTGGGGACACTTTTAATTATAGCAACGTTGAATTATAAAAAAGTAAGAAGGCAGTCTGCTTAGATAAACCGACTTATTGTTTAACTTTACTTTGTTATTTAAATTTGCGAAAGTTTTTACTCAGAAAAAGCAATCCAAATCTGCAAATTTTATTCATATTTTGAAATATAGTGGTTTTTAATCTCGTCAGATGAAATTTGGAAGATCTGGTCCTTAAGGTATGTAAAAATAATTTAGGCTGAGTCTTGGCCTTTTAAAATGGAAACTCAGTCCTATCTTTTAGCCACATAATTAAATCTAGAAATCAAAAAAAAATAATTTGAAAAAATCTATGAATGACGAAAAAAAAATAAATCGTAAATTCAATGTGTGAAATGAGTGAAATCTGAAAACATTTCAGACTTGTAGTGCTTTTTCTTTGTGAGAATTCTGTTGAATCATCAAAATAATAATTTACATTTTTTTATGCTGCCTCTAGTCTATAAAATGGTGTTTTCCCATAATCATTTGGCATTTCCAAAGACATCCCTTCTGAGCATCCTTTACAAACTCATGGATTCTAACAGGTATTCAAAAAAGAATGTTCAAAAGTTTGAGATGTATTAATCAATTGTTGTACAGATATTTAGTTACATCTAATAATAAAAAAAATATAAAAATCTAGTTTTTACAATGTTAAATATCAGAAATATCTGGGACAACTTTACCTAAAAATAACATGTGATCAGACTTGTACAAAAGTCAGGAAAAAAAGTCTTAACAAGTCATTAAAAAGTTAAAGTCATGACTTGTACTTGATTTAAGTCTTGTGACTTTTAAACAACTCTTAAAATTTTAAACTAATATTCAGCTAAGAATAAGCTTTTGAGTAAGCACTTTTTGATAAGCTATTTAAGTATCATAAAAAGAAACTTATAAAATAGCAAAAAAATTTAATTAAAATTACTTTAAAATTTACTTTTTGATTTTTTGCTAATATATTATTATTTAAGAATACAATGACCTTTTGCATTTTCGACTTTTCTAACTCGAGCGCAAAAGCTTTCAACGCTTCTCTAATCTCTTTAATAGGAATTTTGTTGCAAATAAGTTTCCTCATAACATTTTCATTTATAAAAAGAAGCAAATCTCTTTATTTTTCTGTTAAACCAATCTAAAATATATAAGATAACCAGTTTGGACCAAATTTTCCAATCAACTCAAATTTGATGTTTCAAATGGTTCTGTAAAAAGTACTATGTTGTACAAATTTGTACAACCAAATTCTAAATTTTGCATCTACTCTTCATTTTTCTGTAAAATGCACATCATTAAAAAAACATAAGTTAAAATTTTCACTAAATTGCACAGTTTTTGCAGAACTTAGAATTCGTTTGTACAAATTTGTACAACATTGTACTTTTTACAGAACCATTTTTGCGCAACTAAAAAAAAATTATACAGTTTTTCCTTTTTGTATTGTAATTTTTGTACTAAGATTTCACATTGCCATGAAAATTAAAAATTTCATCCGTTTTAAAATATTTTTTTTTTCAAATAGAAATGAATTAAAAAATTGTTTTTTTATTTTAATTTTGTTTTAATCATTATTATTCAAAAATTTAATAAAATTATTAATGACAAATGCAATATATTTAAATCTAATTTAAAAAAAATATGATATTTATTTAACTCCAACTCAGGGATCAACGCAATAAACTCAATGAAGAGAAACTTAAAAAATCGCAGATACGATGGGGGATTCAAAATTCGTCAAATACTGAATCAATAAAACACAAATCTATAGTTTAGAATCAACGATATCGACCGAATTTGAGACGAAATCATCTCAATAAAAGCAATAATCCCAAAAATTATAGTCAGTTAAAGTGCTTTTATACTAACTCGACATCACTTGTAAATAAATTTGATGAGCTTACTATTATCAATCATTTCTATAATTATTATGATGTATTGATGATTACTGAAACTTGGTTTTCGGATCATTTTAACCCATCTATTTCAGGATACACTATGTACAATACTAATCGTAAGACTCGAGTGGGCGGGGGTGTATGTACATTGATTCATTAAGAATGCTTTACACAGCACTAGTAAGACCTCATTTAGAATTTGCCATAAGTTCAGGGTGTCCATTTCTTGAGAAAGATATTTCAAAAATCGAGAAGATACAAAGAAGAGCGATCAAGATCATTGCTTCACTTCGGAAATATGATTAAGCCACAGGGCTTAATATGTTTAATTTAACTGATCTCAAAATTAGGCGCATGAGAGGTAATTTAATTCAATTATTTAAAATAATTAGTGGACATGAAATTGTTAATTTTGAGAAAGGTTTAAATTTTTCTTGTAATCGGAAGTACAATTTGAGAAGACATAATAAATTTATTGTTAGGGAAGAAGTAAAAAACTGCATACAACTATATCATTTTTGGACAAACCGAGTAGTTAATGTCTGGAATAGTTTACCTCATCACATCATTAATTCTATATCAATGGCATTGTGAGTTTTGGAACAAAAAACAAAAACAAAAATTTTAAATTAAAAAAACTTTTTTTCTAGGGGTCTAAAATTCGTTCTGCAAAATGTATCAGCTGATACAAGGTATGTATTTCTCAAATTTAGTCCGTGCAAAATCTGTTATATTAAATTTTAATA
>PJRA01000412.1:882964-911269 GCA_016987375.1 Brachionus koreanus
AAAATTTTTCAAAGTTCATTCGGTTTGAACAAATAATTTTTAATAAATTTAAACATTTATTTTTGGCAGTTAAATTATTTAAAAAAAAATAAATTCGTTTTAGTGCAACGGCGGGAAAAAAGTATTCAAATTGTTTTTCTTATCTTCTGAGTCTTGTTCATTTACATCAATTGTATTTTGCATTATATTGATGTGTTTTTGGAAATGATACTCATTAAATGTGTTATCGTTTTTATTGATTCCTGTGTCTGAAAAAAATCTTATTAATTTTTGAATAAAAAGTGATAATTTACTGTTAGCATGAATGTAATAAACCAGTATTTTAGCAGACTCACGTACATTGAACAAAGTGAATGTAAGGTCCGGAGTCAGCAAAATGAAATTGAATAAAACAGTGTTTTAATTAGTTATGAAAAACAAATCCCAATTATTAAAATCCATCAGAAAATTTTCCAAAACTAAAAGTATCAATTAATTTTCTGAGAGAATTCTAGTTTTAAATTGAATTGTTAAAATGTTATCCAAGCAAGCAATCCAAATAAAAATAAAATAAATTAGTGTATTACTATTAATAATCGAGAGATCACAAGCCTTTTAATTTTTGTTTGATTAAAGGAATGATCTTTCATTTCTAGCATAATCTTTTAAAATAAAAAATTTAGTTAATTAAACTAGAAACAATTGGCTAACAGTAGAACAAGATATTTTATTTGAGCTGAAAAAAAATAATTACTTACGAGTATTATCATGTTCTATGCTTGTTTCGGCCTCTCGTCGATGTCGATGCTTAGGACGCACATCTTTGGAGCTTTTTTTTTTTAGTTCAAGAATCCACGGGTGCTTTAGAGCATCTTCGGCATTCATTCTAACAGATGGATCCCATCTTAAGAGAAAAATTCAATTTTTTATCATTTTATACAAAATTTTAAAATAATACTCTAAACAACGGCTGACAAAATCAACAAAATTAGCGTCAGTAGTCTTAAGTATTTGAGCCAATGATTTGGAACCAACTCGGCGCTTTTTGAACAATTTTGTATTTAAATTACGCGGCATATTTTTTGAGTCAAAAAATAATTTTCGTCTAGATGCTTCGGCTAATATGTGAGCAGGTGGCAAATCGATAACTTCCATAATCATTGCCAGTTGTTCGGCTTCATTTTCACCAGGAAAAATTGGATAGCCTGTAAACAATTCAACCAAAATACAACCGAATGACCACTAAAAAAAAGAAACTGAGTCTACTTTTAATGGCAATCAATTTACTTACCATATCTATGGCTGTGGTGTACGGTATACCTAGAATTATTTCTGGCGCGCGATAAAATCGACTTTGAATATAAGTATAAACTATAAAAAACATTATTTAACTGATCTTCATTTTTGCTAAATAATTACGTACTTCGTTGTGATTCAAAACAGCCGGAGCCAAAATCAATAACTTTAATAGCCGAGCTTCCTTTTTGTCTCAATAAAATGTTCTCAGGCTTCATGTCACAATGAATAATATTTTCTTTATACATTACTTTCATACATTGTAAAATTGAATAGGCAAAGCGCCTCACTAAATGAATACTAAATCCTTGATAATTGTTCTTTTTTATGAGCTCATACAAATTGATTCTAAATAAGTAAAATTAAATTTAAAATTTTCTCACAATATTTTAAAATATTTAGGTAAACAATGCTTTTAATTTTTAATCAATTTTTATTTTAATTTAATTTATTTAAAAAAAAAAAGATTTTTTTTAGATTTTTCAATTTTTTTCTTGAAAATTGGTGTAAAGAAAAATGACCTATTAGATATGAAATAACATAAAATCAAAGTTTTAAAAAAACCACAAACCACAAGTCCAGCTCAAATCAAAATTTTGACTTGGAATAGTGAAGTGTCTTTTTTAAGTAGACTGCATTCCTATAAAATTAATTGCACTCCAAATCAAATGGGCCTAAGCTGACAGAAAATATGGTTAAATATTTTTGATATTTATTTCTAGAAAAATAAAGAGATAAAATATGTCAGATGTAGTCATCACTTTAAATTGGGCACTGGGACTAATGCGGGCACTTATTTGTAAGTGAATAAGATATATTTGGCTTAGAATATTTTTAACACTCTTATAGAGTGCTGGCACATTGCAAAACTTTTATTTTAACAAAATGAAATAAAAAAACTAGAATCCTTAATGAATTTTTAACTCGAAATCAACAGGTCTGTAAAAACAGAGAAATTTTATATTTTTGTGATATATTGAACTTTGAATTGTTAATTTTTTTGATTAGTAAGAGATGAATTTTTTTTCATAAAATTCATTAAATTATTTATTAAAAGATTTAGATTTTTTCATTCTTTCAAAATAAAATATAGTCTAAATCTGAAAAATTAATTAAAATTTAATAGAAAATCAAATATATTAAATATTTTAAATTTTTATATTTAAATACGAACTAAATTTAATTATTTGTATGCTTAAAAAAATTAAATTCGATTTCACCACTGATTAAGGCTAATCTTAACTGTTAAATGGGCAAATAGTTAAAATTTCTAAATCCAAAATATTTTTATTAAAATTTTAATTATTTATATTAATGCAAAAACTATCAATTATTAATAATCTAGACTTTTTATAAATTTATGTCAAACTAACTCGACCAGTATTTGTAGTCTTTTTCAACTGCAAATTTAACAGCTTTTTAAAATAATTTTACATTTTTAATCTAAATTTTAGTAAAAATAAAGTGTGATTTTTGCCCAGGTGAATATTAGAAACTAGCGAAAAAATAGTATGTTTTAGACTGTTTCTAATTTAACTAAAAATATCAAGACACTTTGACAAAGTATTTATCGGATAATTTGGTTAAAATTCAAAAAAGTCAATAATTAAAAATTAATTATTGGAAAAATAAACTAGAAAACAATTTACCCCAAAATTTCGAACGATATACACAAGTGATTTCTAAAATAAAAATATTCTTTCATATGAACCACATTTATACTGTTATCATGGTCCATGTTTTTTAAATGTTGCAGAATATTTACTTCAACCATGCCTTGCTGTTGAAACCTTAGTAAACAAAATCAAATTAGTTTATTTACTCAAAAAATATTTATAGAATTAATTTTACCTTTTTTTGCTTCGGATTATTTTAACAGCGACATGTTCTTTACGCTTATGATCAAAGCATTTGAGTACTTGTCCAAAACTGCCTTTGCCAAGAGTCTCGATTATCTCATATCTGTAAGCAATGTGATCTTTGTTCACTTTAATATAAGCACCATTCTCATCATCATAGTCTTTGACTGTTTGAGCACCAATTTTCTCAGCATCTAAACCCAAATACCAAATTTCAGCATATTCATTTATTTCCTGTTTTTCAAAATCAGTCAATTTGTCTCCGTAAAGTTGAAGAGCTTCTAAAATTTAGAATATTGACATTAAATAATTTAAAATTTTTGAGTAAAAATTTAAACTTGCCTGCAGATGTCAAGCAATCATCTTTCTTTTGATGAATTACAATTGGAGTCTGGTTGTTAAGCTGTTTGCTAGAGAGGACACTTCGTGAATGATTGAGATTGGATGAGCGAATTTTTTGCTGTTGAGAATTGGTCGATATTGTGGAATTGTTGCCAAAAAACGAGTTTACAATTGAGCTGGCGTCTACATGGGACGTATTTGAGTTTGGCACTTGTGAATGATGATTGTGTTGATGATAGTGCTTGTCTTTTCCATTTATTAAACTTACATTTCCATTCGAATTATTCTCTTTCGAATTTGCATAGAAACTGTTCTCTTTGCGTACATTAGACATTGGATTTACTTTTGAATCCCGACTAGCTCTATCAGTTATGTTTTGATTTATTTGAGCAATTATTTTCTCACGACTTTGCATACCACGAAGGGCGTTGAAGCCCGTATTCTGATGAATAGGCATTGTCGCTGTAATAATTGGATTATTTGAATTGATATAAGATGAACCATTGTGATTTTTGTATGAATCAGGTGGCAGCAGCGAATACGTGCTCAGGTCGTTGTCAACAAAAATATTATTCGTGCTATTTGTGTTCAAGCTGTTGTTGCTTGTGTTCATATTATTGTTGTTATTGTTGTTGTTGGACGAACTCAAGTGGTTGAAGTAGCTACGGTTTCCAGATTTGTTCGAAGAGCTAAGAAGCGAACGCATTAGATTAGAAGTTAGATTGTTCGTGCTTGAACCATTTACTGCACCGGTATTGGCCAAACCGTTCGGGTTTGAATTTGTCAGAGTTCCATTCGATACACTGGCATATTTTGTTACAGTCGGATTGGGCATTTGCTTGGCGTCCAAGCCATATTTGCTTGCCGAAAACGGATTTGTGCTTTGAATTTGAATTTTCTGAAACAAAAACAAAAAACTAGCAAAAATTTTAAAATTTTAAAAATCAAATACTTTTCCGCCAAGTGGCTTATTCTGCACAGATATTTGCTTCAAATCTGCAAACGGACTAGAGACATCCATTTCGCTGTAAGTGGACGATTTAGAGTTAGATTGAGCACCTGAAGTAGCTGTCTGTTTCGATGAGTGTCCGTTGACAGGCTTAAAAGGTAAAGTAAAATAACAATAAGCTAATTATTGATAGTGAAGCATTTTAAACACAAGTTTTTATGTAAATAATTCTAATCAGATTTTTATTGTTTTAAAAGCTTAAGAAATTAGAATCGTTTAGAACTGCTAGGGATTTTGGTTGCTTTGTTGTAATAAGAACCCTAAAATATTTTTCAATAAGAAAATTTTTAAAGACAAATTAAGCAATTATGAAAAGAGCGCTTTGGAAAAACATAAAAAAAGCTTAATTATATTGAAAAACACCTTAAAGTACGAAATAATTTCAAAAATTAAAAATATATGAAACATAGGCAAACAAATCATGGTAACTGATTTCACTAACGAGAGTGCATTAAACAGCTAAAAAATCCATAAATTAATAAACTAATTTGCTTTTAATTTTCAATAAACAAAATAGCTTGTTTAAAAAAAAAAAAACTAAGATAAACAATTTAGAAACATTTAAATGGGCAAATTTTTTCAAAATATTTGAGAAAATTTTTGAATAGAAATAATATCCAAGTCCTTTGCCCCGAACACAAAAAAGCATATTTATTTAAAAAGAAAATTTTGAATAATAATTCAAGGTACCATATCTTGAAAATCAAAATATTTTAACATTTAATTTAAAAAAAAAAATAGAAATGAAAAAGAAAAAAATTTAATTTTGAAACTTTATTTGACAAAGATAAACTAGTTAATTATAGAATTTATAGTGCTAATGACCTCGTTTATCTAAAATTACTTCCATTAAAGACCTTCTAAAATTGGATTATTTAACTACGTATCACTTGAAGGTATTTTTTTAAAATTTTACACAATAAGTTTGCCGAGTCGTGTTTACATTTTTCTTATAAGTATCATTGAAACAATTTGCCAAATTTCTGCTCTAAAGACCGATTGGAACCATTTTTGAATTTGAAAAAAAATTAAATTTGTTTAAACATCTTAAAAAAACTATGAGCATCTTTTGGGTATAATTTTACTTTCAAGTGTTTACTCTAGATTTTTCAGAAACCTTAAAATCTCATTTTGTAAAATTAAATGGCCATAGACATTTAGTTTAAAGCAAACAATAAGCCTCCCGAGATGACATAACTGTGCCAGGTTTTGCCTAAGAAACGAAATAAAATATGTAAATTCCAATTTTGTTTTAAGCTTTAGAAAATTTTTTTATCTCAATCTCGAAGGCCTCATGCTCAAATATTAAATTAGCATGGATCAAATTTTTAGAGCCTTTGCATAATTTCTGACAGTTTAAAAAAAATATTTTTTTTTCTATCTGATTTTAGATCAACTATTATATAACTAGTTCTATGTACGTCTTTAAATTGTCCAAAGGCAATGAAAAACTCTATTTGCAAGCTAAAACTTTAACCCAAAATTACTATTTAATTTGCTAAATTTGCAAGCTTTTGATGTCGATTTTAACAAAAAAACCAATTTATTTAATTGAAAGAAATAGTTTCAAGATTTTAAAAATTAATCAACTAATAGTTTATAGCTCTAAGCAGTTTTCATGTTCTAATCATTCTTTTTTCTTAACTAATTGTGCAATATTTTTTAATTTTTGACCAAATAAGTAAGTCATTTTAACGACTTATGGTGTTCGTTAAATAGAATCCTGTTTAGATTTAAAAAATTAAATTAAAATTCAAACTGAATTTAAGTAATCAAAAGCAAAATTATTAAAAATAAGATAAATAAAATGAAAAATGGATGACAGAGCAAATACTTAATTGAATTATATTGCATGTCCAAAAAGTGAAACTTGATTTAAAATTAATCAGCTTGAGGTGTAACAATAGATTAAATAGGCTCTTATATAGAGTAGGTAAATGCATGCGCAGTTAATTAGAAACTAACTTTGAAAAATAAATTTAATCAATTCTAAACAAAAGTTATATATTTCACTTCCGTTACCAAGCTAGATTTTAATAATATTTTTTTTAAAATGGTATTCTTTAAATAGAGTTCTTCTAATTATTTATAAACATTATATCCGCTAATTTGAATGAACGAATATCGTCACTTTAAAACAAATTTAATTTTAATAAACTAAATTAAAAGCTAATTTTAGCTAAATTTAAACTTTAAAAATGAATTTTTTTAAATGGTTTCCACATTATTGTGTGATAAAATCTTAAAAATTGTTGTCTATTTGTTGATTGAACAAAAAAGTTTCTATAAATTTCACATAAAAATTTTCAAAAAAAAAACAGATTAGAATTGAATTTTAAATATTTACCTGCTGAAGCCTCATCCTATAGAACAAGTCAGATATTTTTGGTGAAGGCCAAATTTTTTTAATTTGCAAAAAACTAGAAAAAAAAGCAAACAAAATATTCTAAAATTATTTAATTTTTAAATATTGGTTATAGAATAGCTAAATTTCGCTGTTCTTAGCTAGAAGAGATTGAATTTAAATAGAACAATTAAAAATGAAAACTTAGGACCTTTAACGAAACAAAAGAGAAACTAAAAAATAAACGAGTTTCTAGATTACCATGAAAACTAAAAAAAAAATTCTTTTTTCAATTGAATTTTGCGATTGCAAAAAATTCCTCAAGCTGATTTCATATTTAAATTCATCTTTTAATTGCCGGGCTTGGAAATTAATTTACTATCGCCATTTTTTAGCTAAAAAATTTCAAAAAATATTTGAGAAAATTTTCAGTTTATCGAAGGTCTCAAATATTTTTATACTAATATCTGTTTATAAATCTATATGAAAGTTTTTCCTCGAAGGCAATCCCGTTTAGTTTTGATTATGAACCGACTCTGTAATCAGAAATATTACTTTATTTGATACTTTACTAAAGACCTTAAATTAGCTAAGCCTCAAGAAAATTAAAAAGCTTCATACTAGATTTTTTATCAACAAATTTTAAATTAATTTTAAAATTTAAATCCAATTTGACTAAAAATTTAGTTTAAAGCTTAATTCTTTAAGCATCTTTTCTACAAGCTTAATCTTGATTTTAATTCTTAATTATTTTTTTTTAAAATTTCACACAAATGACTAGCTCAACAACAGCAACAAAAAAAAAGAAAAAAGAATGGATAAATGAAAGATTTGATTTAAAATAAAGAATGATGGGAATTTTATAGATGATTTAATGAGTCATCTAAGACTAGACAGACAATTATTTTTCTTAATTCTGACAAACCTTGATTTCTTTTTGATCAAAACTAGTTGATTTGATTGAATTTCTTTCAATAGCATCTAAATTTTCCAGCGAGTCTTTGCTTGAATTTTTGCTTCGATTTCTGTTTGTGCTATCAAAGTGCTTTTGACTTTTCAATTCATGCTGTTTAAATTTTTTAATAAAATTTAACTTTTTCTGATTGTTGTCTGCTTCATAAAATTCACCAGGATAGATTTTGTTACTTTTAGACAAAATGTACATTGGGACAGCATCAGATTTGGAATCAATGTTGGGCTTAATGACAACATCCTTGTCACTTTTTGAAAGTCGCATTTCATAATTGGGATTCAAGTTACTCGATTTGAAATCTCTTTGGGATTTTTGGTTGTTGAACAAATCAAAAAGACCAGAGTCGGTTTTTTTCGGCACTGCCAATTTTTTGCCTGCAATTAGTGCCGTTCCATTTATGGATTCGTTTGAAAAATCCAATGAGTTTGGCAGTTTGCTCATACGCTTAGAAGACGATTCCAGCAATGACGTAATCATCATTATTTGTCAAATTTTATTTCATTTCCTCAAAATAAAACTAAAATCTAGTTGCCAGAGAAAAATGTAAGTCAAGATTGAAGTTTATTAAATTATTGGTAATTAACGGTAAAAACGAAAGTTCTGGAAATCAATTAAAAATATTTGAAAAGTTTCCTTTATTTCCTGATCAAGAAAAAATGAATTCAATCGTGGAGTTTGTGGAGTTTTTACGAGGAGCCAAGCTCTAACTCAAATTGAAAATATTCTACCTGCACAAAACCAGATGTAAGCTCGATAGACTAAAGGCATATACAGAAAATATTGGAAATTTATTTGTTGAATATTTTATCAGTAAATAAACAGAAACTATAAAAAATCAATTTAAAATTATATAGCTAAATTAGAGTTTTGGTACCATGGAATTTTTTAGAAAAAAGTTCGCTTGGTTTTCTTGTCGCAAAAAAGCAAAGCTAAATAGCCTAGCTTAAAATTAGAAAAGAAAATAAAAAATTTTCAACTTGATTTAGAATAAATTTTTTTAAAAAAGCTGTTAAAAATTTTTTTAAATTAATCCATAAATCAAACACTTAAAATCTCAAATCCAACACATTAAGTGTGTTTGACGGAATTGTTGTTTTCATTTAGCCTGAGTTTTAAATAATCATTTTAAATTTATATGTATTTAAGTTTTGAAAAAAATAAAAAGTTTTTGTGCGTTATGCCATTCTCATTATGTGATCAATATATATACTTAGAAAATTTACTTTTTTTGACTTATAAATAGCTTTCGAAGATTACAAACACAGGTGTATTTTTTTCAAGTAGTATATAGTTTATAATACTAATAAATTGACTGTGTCTTGAGCTGGAATATTTATAAACAAAATCTAGAAACGTAACTAAATTAGTGGTGTGAAACAAGTGTCAGGTAAAAATAGCAAAAAATCGTACCTTATTTAATTTGAAAACAGTTTAAATTTGCGTTCGATAAAGAAATAAACTTTGAAATTAAAATTTAAAGTATTAAATAGGTCTTGATCATGAAAAATTTTAAAATAGAATTTTTTATTTTTAAGTTATTAGTTTTATTTTGGTCAATTTAACTCATTATAATGTTTTTTTTTTAGTAAAAGTTTTTTTCTTAAGTAATTGATTGAAAAATTAGTCTAAAATAAAATTGAGACTTTTCTAAATTCAAATTTGTTTTAAAAGAAATAGCTTGTTTAAAAAACCTCAAATTAAAATTGATACTTTGTATAAAGAAAAAATTGACTATAGTTTACTTATAATTTACCTTCCATTTTGTGTCTAATATTTAATTGATAAAGACAAGCTTGAAACTGAGCAAACTTATAAATTATTGAATTTTAAAATGAACCTTTATGGTTAAAAAAGTATTGAAAGAAAAATAATTAAATTTTTGATTATTTTGAATCCTATTTACATTTTTTGTTAAAATCGATTTTAAAATAAATTGGTAATTTTTTTTTAAAAATGAAATATTAAATATTAAAGTTCTTTTTTCTAATGTCTTTCAAATAAAAAATAATAAATTTTTGAAAAATAAATTACCTTATTGATTGATTAACTAAATCGACAATTTTTTACGAAGGGCTTATTTGTTGTCTTTGAGCACAGTAAAATTTAGCAAAATAAAAGCAATTTTTTTTTCATGTATGAATTGTTTTTTATATAAAAACATTTAAGAGCCTACACACTTCATAAGGGTTTAAAATATCAATCAGTTTCTAAAAATTTTCTTAATCAAATTAATTTTATTTGTCAAGGAATTTATTTTTTAAAACTATTTCTTAAGAATCTAACAAACTTACTAAATTTAACAAAAAAAAGAGTTTTGCTTTAAACACTTTTAAAAATATTAGGACATTTTTAATATTTACTTAACTTTCTTCTATTTTTTTAATTGATCAAAAATTCAAGAAAAAAAAATCTAGTTTGCAAAATTTTAATTTTTTCTACATACAATCTTGTCGGCTTCTTTTTTAGCTTGTTTTGAATCAATATCTTTGTGAATCAGGTTAGATTCATTTTTGGGTCCATCGTCAATGTTTCCATTAAGCATTTTAGTAATCATCATTTTTGTGTTGTTTGAGTTCAGATTCTGGGGTTTAAAATGGCTAATGTGTCTCTCGATGGCATATTTTTGAAACGACTGTTGTTTATTTTTTGGCAAAATAAACGACTCTTGATTAAAATCCGAATTACTGTTTGTTTTAAATTTTTCGAGATTTTCATTCGAAAAAGATGTATTATAAAAATTATAGCTATTACTGTTCAAATTATAATAATTTGAATTTTTAGCTTGGTTTAAATCATTTGAATTGACATGCTGCTTATTTAATTTTTTAAAATTCGTGCTGCTTTTACTTCCAAAATAATTGACTGATTTAAGATCCATTCGTTTATGGTTCAATTGTTGCTTACTGACAGGTAGATAAGAGCTTGAAGTTAAAGTGAAATTTTCGCTCGAATTATTAAATTCGTTCTTGTCATTATAGACTGTTGGAATTGTCTGAGATATTAATTTTTTGGTAATCATCTCATTCACTGATCAACATTCTACTTGAATTTTAAAAATCTAAATTTTATTCTTATTTAATTTCTTAGTTTAGAGAAAAATAATTAAAGAACAAAAAAATTATTTCATTCTTATAGTATGACTTGATCTAAACCTATTTTGCTTAATAAGGCTTCTTTTAAATTTAATGTATTCATACACATTCAAATGACATTGATTGATTTTAAGAATAAACATACGTTTAAGAGATCATTTAAAAAATCCAGGTCTAGAAATCATGTTTTTACTTAATTTTAATATCTGGACGCAGGTCCATCAAATCAGCTGTCTTGAGTATTTCAATTACCAAGTCTATAGAAAAGTTTTAATGCTTGCAGATTACTAAGTTAGAAATTTTGGTAAATATTTTGAATAGAAATGAATATTTTTTGTTGTTATTTGAACGAAAAAGCTATTTCGAATAATTTAGATTTAAACTTTAGACGAAAATTGAAAAAATATTTAAAATCAAAGAAAAAAAGAATTTTAATTTTCATTTTCATTTACTTATTAATGAATTTTTCTTTAAAATTCCTAAGAAAATATTGCTCTTTCTATTTTAAAAGATTTTACTTTAATAAAACTCTAATTCGATTCTTTTCAGTGTCTTTCGGGTTTTATTTATTTTTAACCAGCAAATATGTTTTTTTAAATATTTTATCACTATTAGAAGTAAGTTCTTGACTTAAGCCCTGGAGCGTTCTTTCCGTAAATGCCTGTTCTTAAAATTGTAGTTTTAAGATTTGTAAACATCTATGTCTTATACTTTCAAAAACTTTAATAAATCATAAAGTTAAGTTTAGGAAAATAGGGGTTTATTTTGTTTTATTTTAATTGAAAAATTTAAATTTAAAAACAAGTTTTTAAGAAATTCATAACACAGGTAATCTAAGTAATATTGTTTTTGATGTTATTAATGTGTTTCTTTTTTAGGTTTTCGTTTAGAAATTGAAAGATTGTAAATATCCCTACTTCTTTTGTTCATTTGCCCCTCAAAAATTCATTAAATTAAGAAAGAAAAAAATTTGATTTTTAAAAAATATTTAATTAAAGAAGAAGTCAAACAATCAAGTCACTAAAGTTCTTATGAAAATTTATTAGTTTTTTTTTTCTTGCAAATCAGGAATATTTTTCAAAATAAACATGATTAGTTCAAAAATTAATGCTTTAAAAATAACTAAAATTATCAGCTAAATTTTCTATTTTTAAATTCAAATCCAAGAAATTAATTCATTTTAATAAAAAACGAAAAAAAATAACTTTAGAAAGAATGAAGAATTGAAAAAATTTCCTTATGTCTATAACAAAAAAAAATGTTAATAGCCTATTTTTCTGCTGAAAAATCAATCTTACTAAGCTTATAATTTTGAATTGTATATTTACAATAGTATATTTTAAAATAAAGTTCTTATTTTGAAAATAATTATGATTACGTTTTTCCTAGAATTAAATCAGTCTCTTTTAAGAATTTGATTCCATTATTAGAAATTTATTGTTGTTAATTCAATAAAATTTATCAAACAAATTGTTTCTATTTCCTCGAGATTTTTCATCTAAGATTACAAATTTCTCATTAGAAAAAATATCCAAAATCAGATTAGAAAAACAACTTTAAAATTCATGAAACAGAATCAATTACGAAAGTTAAGATATTAAGAAATATTTTATTTTTTTAAAATAGAAATTTTAATCTCAGAATGCAGGTAAATTATCCCCAGAAGCTCTGTCAAAAGTTTGATTTTTTTATTATTTAAGATTTTTTTTTTATTTATTTCAATTCATTTGAACAATAAAATTAATTGACTTTGAAACAAATTACTGTTGATTTTTTAATTACTAATAAAAATGTTATTCAATAGGTGATTCGTTAAGTGATATTATGCTGTGACTAGGACTACCAAAATTTTATTTAGTTTTTAATTTGGGATTTGATCTTATAGAAATTTTTATTTCCTTAAAGATTTGAAAATTCTTCGAATTTTTCGGGAATTCAGTTTAAATTAAATTAAATAAATTTTTTTTTGAGAAAATTAAGCTTTATTTAGAAAATTTTAATTTGACCAAAAATCTTTATCAAATTATAAAAAAAGATATTCAAAAAATTTAGCTAACTTTTATATAAAATGAAATTCAATTTTTTAAATTTTTTTAAAATGTTTTTTTTTCAAACCTTTTTCAGTGTCAGTACTAGTTTTTAATTGTTCAATGTCAAATTTCAATTTTGGTTTCGCATAATATTTTTAAACAAATTTAATTAACAAATGTAAAATAAATGCTAAAATTTTTTTAAAATCATTTTTTTATTTTATTTTTTTTTTGAATATTTTTACCGTTTTTGATTTTTTTATATTTTAAATTTTTTATTAAAATAATAAATTTAAAAAAATAATAAAAATGAACTAAAAAAGACCTATCAATTGAACTAGCAACAGCAGTAACTAACTAAACTTAGTAACTCGTGAAATATTTCTGATGAAAGGTTAAAATGTGCTTAAAGTAAGAAGGATATAAGATTGGTCTAAAGAATTTAATGATAGCTTTCAGAAAGAAGAAACGGTCAGAGTGATTCTCAATCAGAATGCTCTGCGAACAGATGTAGAGATCGACTAATTCATAGCTTAGCAATCGCCAATTATCAAATGACTTTTACAATCGGGCATTATATTGAAACGTAGAAGAAAGCAAATAACGGTTTACATGGGTTGTATGATTGAAAAAAAAAGCATTTATTTTTGACTTAAAGCTCTTTTTTTTAACTCCGTAATCAACACCTTTTCAATTTTTTTAAAGATTCAGCTATTGGCACTATGATGGAATTTTCCTATTTCAAGGCTTTTATTGGTGACCATGAATAACCAGTTATAAAAAAATGAGCAAAAAGAAAGTTTCAAATTGACACTAAGTTAATTTTTCTATGCTTCAAGTGTCTAAATTTTTGTCTTTATGTTTTGATTCCCTTACAATCGACGATATCTCGTCACCTTAATTTGATTAACAAAGCTAACGTTGTCAAGGTGTTCCTCATGAATCGACAAAAATGAATATTCAACGACTCATTGAAATTTATAGGAAACTACTAAAAAAAACCTCTAGATGAATGGTTTTTCAGACGGGTTTTATGATATGATGAGAATTGGATCTATTTTCGAAATAATGAGAACAGAGATCAATTGTTGAACCCATCTCAACCAGCTCAGCCAGTCGTAAAAAGAGGACACTTGGATAAAAAGGTGATGTGTGTGTTTGGTAGTTTACACCAAACAATTAGAACTAATGTTTGCTTCACTTTAGGAACAATATTCTTCTTGGGTCAAACAAAAGCTGAGTTTGTTTCATAAAGATAACACTAGAAATTATAAAGCTAGAAAGCTAGCAAATATATAAAAGCTGGAAGAACGAACTTCTATCTCATCCAACATATAACCCAAATCTTTCTTCTTCTGAGTATCAACATTGTAGCTTATTGGCTCATTTTATTAGAGCACAGCATTATACTAACCAAGACCAAGTTGAAGCAGGGTATCGTGACTTTTTTTCTTTAAAAGCCGTGAATGGTACAAAAGAAAATTTCAACTACTCGCTGATAGACATCTAAAGACCATAGAGCATATTTTGAAGATAAGTCAGCTTATTGTCAGTCAGTCTATTGATAAATTAGAAAAAGTTAAAAAAAAAATGCAAAATTATGACTAACTCTAATAAATGCAAAAATGTAATTGAAATGGCTTACAGTCATTTTTCAGAGTTGGATCTAAAAACTGAAGCAAACGCTGTAGCAAAACAAAAACATGCAAAATTATTTCATATGAAAAAATGAAATATTTCGTTAAAAAAATATTTTTAGGAAAAGAAAAAATATCCCTGTTATTTTATTAGTCTCATTCTTGCTTTTTTACAAATAAAAAACTATAAAAAAGATGTTAATCGTTTTTTAAAATAAATGAAAAATTTCATTAAAAATTTTGTTTCAGAAAAATGAATTGATCAGATATTTTTTATTGCTTATTAAATGATCTTAATAAATCAGAATAGTGAAATATTGGTTAATTAACTTAATCCTTCTTTTAAAAAAGATCATTCATGCAATTACTACACTTCAGCGTTATGTACAATTTTATCCAGACAATAGACTTTCTTTAAGTCTTTCAAAATTTTTTGATTTAATGATCCCATTTGTATGATTTTTCCATGAATTGACAATTTTATTGATGAAAAAGTTGAATAATTTACGCAGTTCTTAACAAGTCCATGTTAAAAATGTTTTCTTACATTTCATGCATCTGCATATTTTAACTGTTTAAATCACAATTTTGAAAAGATTTTTTTCAAATTCAATTTGTCTTTTTCTTTTAATATTTATGGAATTTCTTTTAGAAAATTATAAGCAATTGACCTTTCAAAAAAACATAACACTTAATTGATAAAAATAATCTTTAAAAAAACTTTATTTTTATTCTTCAAATGCCACTTTGAATCATTTTAAAAGTTCTAGTTCCCTTTAAAACTGATGAACAGTTTATGCTGACTAGTTAGATATTTTTAAAAGTATGAATAATCTTACTCAAAATTGATATTTTTAAATAAAATTTCTATTTCAAAAAGCCAAGTGATGAGTTTAACTAAACTATTAGAAACATGAGTATCAAAAAAGTTGCATATTGAACTTAGTTTTTTTTCTCAAAGTTTGAAATTAAAGTGATAAATTATGAAAAAATCAAACCTCATTTAAGGCAGCTTTATTCTTAATGGATAATAAATTGTGTCAGTGCGTACTTGAATCTATAAATTTTATCTGATAAATGATTAATACAAATAAAGAAAGTATTTTCAAAAAACAAAAAATTTTTTATTGATTGCTTTAAAAAAAAACTGATCAAATAATATTATGTTATCATAAAAGCTTTATTTGTTTTTTTTTTTTTAAGTCTAACTGGAAGATCAATTTCCAAACAATTTTACTGCTTAATTCATTTTTAAAAAAATATAAAAATTATGTAATATATAATTTCTCTTAAGAGTTTTGCCTCATACAAAAATTTGAATATCAATCAAGAGTCGACATCGTTTTTTTATAGAATTCTTTTTTAAGTTTTCAAAAGCTCATAATCATTTAATCATAATTATTTAAACATTTCTAAATTATCTGTTCTATTTTTCAATTAATATTCAGTCGTCCAATTCGTAAAATTAAGCTTTAAAAACCAACAGTTCAATTCTAATTTAAATAATTAGAAGAAGGCTTCAAATAAAGCTCACAACAGTTAATTGTGTAGAAAAATAAAGTTTCGTTTTTAAGAATTCAGCTTCAAGCTTGATGAGTTTCAAATAAACTAAATAAAATACTCCAATTAAATTATATAACTCATTGTTTCACAATCTCAAGCTTTATAATTTATTTAATTCATTTAAAAAATTTGAATAAATTTCCAATGTCTGTCTGGAAATCTATAAAATCATAGTTTTTAGAAACAAACATTCTTTTCATGAAGAATTTTTTATTTAATCGACAAAGAGAATTTATGATAAAGATTTTGTCAATGTTTCATTTGTGTTTATTTTAAAAAAAATTTTTTAATTTTTAATTCATTGTCACATATATTTGTATAGCTTTTTATAATTATCCATATATATTCAAAAAAGGCTTGTAATCTTAAATATTGTATTTAAGGATACTCTATATTTAAAGGTGATATCTCATTAATATTAATAAACTTTAAAAAAAATATTTAAAATAAAAAATCATTGTAATAGGCTTTTTTTCGTATGTAACTTTTGAATTAAATGCAAAAAAAATTCAAATTAGTATTTCTTTGATTTGCCTTCGTTTCAAAATTAGGCATTGCAGTTTAACTTTGAATACGATCAAATTTAAACTTTCTAGATCAACAAAATAAATTCTAAACCAAATTATTGATTTTGAAATTAACAAAAAAATTTCGCTTGCTTCCCATAAAATTTGTTTATTAAGCTTTTATTTATTTTTAATCTTTTTTTATTTTTGGTTTAGATTGCTTCAAAAATAAGGGAAATCTTTCTAGATTTTTGTCTGAATCGATTAAAAATTCTATTCTTATAGAATAAAATTTTTTAAATACAATTGAACAATTCGAATGAACAAATAGACACACTATTGGCTTACTATTTTATCATTTTATCTCTAGAGGAACTGCATTGTTTTTTTGAAGTGCAATTATTTTCTCTAGTACATTCAATTGATTGTGTAAAAAATTCAATGTTTTCTTGACTAGGAATCTTATCAAAATATCTTGAATTTCAGCAAGATAAATGTTAGAATTTTATTTGAATAAAAATACCCAATTTTTAGTGCAAGTAATTCATTCTTCAGACATAGCAAAGGAAAAATTTTTTCTGATAGGAAATTATCAAAAGTGATCATTTTAAAAGACAAAATACTTAACATTTATTTGTATTTAGTGAAAAATCTTGAAAAGCTCGTTGTTACCTAATAAATTCTATGCGGAGTTTTCTTTTATTTCGTATCTAGAAAAAAAAAGCTCACATAATTTTAGACATTTTCGGTTTGAAATTCGTTTAAAATAAAATTTAGGCATAATTATTTGAAACTTTATTCAAAATTAAACATTAACATTTGCTTTACTCATTTTAAATAAAATAATATAATAATCACAAGAATATTTTTTAAGCTAATGTAAGATTATTTATATAATATTTTTACAACATAATTGAAGTCGTGGTTACTAGTTAAGAAGAATTTAATATTTTATATTTTATTTTAATGTATCTTTGGATTAGTTACAATAATTCGCTTATATATTTAGTTCGATAAAGCCGTCTAAGCCATCTAAAGTAAAATTGATACTAATCTTGAAAATAATTTAAAATTAGCATAAAATATAGCTCTAGGAACCATTATTCAACTTTATGATTCCTTTTTTTATGTTTGAAAAAATGTGAAATAATGTTAAAGCAAACATAAAATATAATTCAATAAGTAATGATTTCAATATGATCATAAAACTGGTGTTTCCTAAAGAAATAAGGTTATCGATAAAAATTAAATAATTGCATAATAGCTAAAGTTTTTAAATGTGATACCATGTTTGCATCAACACCAAGTGTTAAAATGCAGCTCAGGTTCTTGAGCGAAAAAATTTTTTTTTGTATTAGTTTTTTTAAATATAGAAAGCTTTAAATAATGATTGCCTAAAAAAAAAAAACTTTCCTATTTTCTATTTTTAAAATTTTTTAATTTTTAGTTTTAATTAAATTAGATTATTTTGGGCTAAGAGTTGATCAACCAATTTTGTGGTTAATTTGATTTTATTTATTCGTTCAATTTTATTTTGGTTTTTTGAAATATGAATTTATGAAGTAATGGTCAAAAGTCCGATTCCAGTCGATAAAGTATTTTAAATTTAATTTGTTTTGTTTTTAAGTTCTATTTTTTAAAAAAATTTTATAAATTTAAATAATTAGGTTGTTTTAAAATTGATTTTTGTTGCCGGTAATGACCAAGCAGGCAAAGAATTTC
The DNA here is from genome assembly GCA_016987375.1 of Brachionus koreanus. Classification (NCBI taxonomy): domain Eukaryota; kingdom Metazoa; phylum Rotifera; class Eurotatoria; order Ploima; family Brachionidae; genus Brachionus; species Brachionus koreanus. The sequence goes on from PJRA01000412.1 coordinate 901,317, forward strand.
ACATTTTGCCGAGTTTTACTGGTAATTGTTAAAATTAATTCTCTTTTAAAATTATTTCCTTTTCTCTTCTATTAGCTGCTCAAATAGCCCAACAAGTCTATGAAGAATGGCCTCAGGAATGGCAAGCAAACAAAGTAGAGCGTGCCGAAGTTTTGCGTTTAATATACCAAGGCAGGTTTTTACATGAAAATGTTACCCTAAATTGTAAAAAAATTCTGAAATTCAATATAACATTTAAAATTTATTTTATGTTCATTAAAGCATTAAATATTCAGGCTGGACGAAAATGTGTTATGCACCTCGTTCCAAGAGAAAAAATTCCTCAGCCAAATATAGGTTTGTTTAAAATAAAATAGAATTTTTTAATATTACAAAAAGTAGTATGGTGTAAGGTCTCATTTTTGAAACTTAAGGTTTCGATTGAATAATAATTGCTTAATTTTAAGTATTTATAATAAGAAACAATGCATAAATTTTTGCAATATTTGATTTGATTTAATCAAATGTGTTTCATTGCAGAAATAATTATTTTCAAATTAATAAAGGATAATTGAATAATCAGTAAATTTATTTTAAGACAATTCGAATAAAGAAAAAATACATCAGTCTGAAACTGGTTGCTGCATGTGTTCAATAATGTAAATCGAGCGATCATCAGCGCAAATTAAATACATTAAATAAAATAAAAAAAAAACATTATAAAATCAACAGCATCTATTTTAAAATAAAATAAAATCATGTCACTGATCTATTGATACAATAATTTAGTAAAAATATAAAATGCTCGATATTCCATCACTTATTTCTACAGCTTCTAAAATGCGATATTTTATCTTGTAAAATTGTTCATCTTTTTAAACAAAAATTGTATCAAAACTGTAAAATACCAAACAAATTTTTAAATTTAAAATGGTTTTTTTTTGCTTTATTTTTTTAATAAAAATTCGATTATTCTAATTTTTTGAATTTTTTTTCATTTTTAAGCTTATTAAGTTTTTAGTCTGCTAACATTGATAATATTCAGAGTTAATATTGAAAAAATTATTTTTTAGAAATTTTCTTATTTCTTATCTTTTTTTCAAATTTTTTTATTTTTAAATTAAAAAAAAAAACATAAATAAAGTAATTCACAGGCATAGATCTGTAAAAAACGGTGTATGTCACTAACTGTGCCATTTATATTTATTCAATAAACTAAACTAAACTAAACTTGATGAAGTTTTACAGATAAATCTTGCTTAAATTACACATAATAAAGATTTAACTTCAATCGAACTTATTGGTTTTAAGCAATCAATCAATTCAGATTAAAAATGAAATATATTTTTTTTTAAGAATTTAAGAGTAACTAACATCTTATCAGATTTAATTTTGAAGAATAAATAATTTCACTAAGTAGAGGTTTTTTTTTAAACTTGATATAAATTAAAAATTGATTAGAATCATAGACAAAATAATTATGAGCCCGTTTCAGTAATAGAATGAGCCCATTTAAATTATTCCCATAGAAAAACATTTGGACCATACTGGATGGTCAGTGGCCGCAACTCAACGACTTTTCTAATCGATACTAGCTATGTCATCATTAGATTTGTATAAAAGTCATAGAAAAAATGTCCCAACAAGTCGGCTTAAAGTCAAAGTCATAAATTGATCATTGAATTGATCTTTCTAGCGTTTTTATTTTTTATTTATTGCCTAATGTGTGAGATTCAGTTTAATTTAGAATCAAGTTTTTGTCCTTTGAAGATAATTGTTTTCATTATAATTTTTTTTTAGACTTGTAGAAAAAAATGTTACCTATAATTAAAAATATAAGTCTGACTTTGGCTTTAGTTGCGAGTCGAAAAACTCCAATTAATGCTCATGTATCTTGTTAAATGTTAGTCATGGCTTTCTAAAACTTTCTGAATTTATATCCTAAAATCGAAAAAATTTTCAACAGTTACAGTAAAAGAGATACCTAGTCTTTTCAATAAAAGTCTTGAAATAGGATAAATTCCATCATAATGGAAATTTTTATTAAAAAAATTCCAAATCAATAGCCTCAATTTATTAATTTTTATGAATTCATTGAAAATCAATTTCAACAGACTTCTTTACAACTTGATTGTTTGACTACAGATCACCCAAAGCCAAATGCCTTATGATTTAAAAATGGTAAATGTCGTTTTTAGCCAAGAAAAAAATGAAATGCTATGCATTAAATGCTTTTTAAATTCAATAAACTTTATTCGACTGAAAAATTTAAATTCAATTTGGAGAAATAAATTAGTAAAGATTTAGATTAAAAAATAATTTAAAAGAATTCAAGAAAAATTATTTGATTTTGAAAATAATCTTATAAATGAATAAAAAAATAAAAATGAACATATCAAATAAATAAGAAATTTATTTTAAAATTTTTAAAAAAATAAAAAAAATAAACTTTCAAATTTCTTTCTCTAAATCAAAATGATTTAAAATTTTTTTGAAAAAACTAAAGCTAATCCATTTTAATATTAAAATAAATATATCTAATGAATTTTAAGCTTGTGTAGTATCCAACTGTTCCAAGCATTAGACAAAAAATATAACAAGTCAGTAAAGTATAGCCAAAAAACTGAAGTGTTTGTAGACCACCAGACATGTTACTTCTTTTAATGAAAAAAAATATCGCATATGCAAGGACAAATAAACCAGTTGCACTAAAAATAAATAAATTAGTTTATTAAAAATATTTATACCAAGCTGTCTTGTACCCCGAAGTCAAAATTGAACGCCACCACCATCTATAGTCTTCGGATGCCAATTGAAAATAAGTCAAAGAAATGGATATACATGCCGTAACACTGAGTAGAATCACAAAAACAATTCCCAAAATTCCGTAGAGAGTATATTGATCCCTTCCCCATAGAGTCGAAAATATATAATATAATTCAACGCTAATGGCTGAAAAAGGTAAAAATCCTCCGATTAGCATATGTGCCAATGTGCTTCTATACCAAGGTATCGGTGGTATCTCTCTGCAAATGTTTTTTGTTCTACATGGAGCGTCAAAAGAACCGCTTGAATTTTTACCGATTATACCACCAAAAACAGTCAATGGATATCCAATTACTATCCAAACTAATCCGAGCACAACTATTGTCGTGAATGGCAAAGCTTGAGTGCTTCCATAAGCCCATGCAACTGAGTTTATGATACTCCATGTTAAAAAAAACGGTACAGTGTACAAGCAAGCGGTCAGATTTATGTTCCAGACCCATTTTTCACCATTCATTTGACGATAATTTTTTGCACTCACAAATCCAGCTATTCCTGACGTAAGAGCATAAAGCAAGAATGCCGCAGTGTTTAGACTTCCGTGTCTATGTACATTGAATAAACCAAGCATTGCCATCAACAAAATTCCAAATGCTAAAACCAAAAATTGAGCACCTACTCCTAAAATTGAACAGAACAATATCTTGAAAGATGGAAATCTGAATACATCGTTGGAAATTAGCTTCCATCCATAATCCTCATCGTCTAGCGATTCATCTCCTTCAGTATTATAGCGCAAAAAATCATTTTTCAATACTCTTGACTTCAAAATAAATTTATTCTTTATTTTCTCAATATTTTTTTTATTTAATTACCAAAATTATGACTACAAAACCTAATAGGAGAAAAACTAAAATTATTGAATTAATGATTGAAAGCCAATGTATCTAAAAGATTAATATTATTGATAATTTTTAAATTTTTTTATTTCATAATTTTCTTGCCTCCAAAGTTTTTGGAAAAAAACCAGTTGAACGTAGCAATTTACCGCGATTTTGGAATGTTATACTTTTAAAATTTAATTTTTAAAACAAAATTCTTTAGCTTGGTAAAAATTTACTTTGATTTTTCCCAGTAAACACTATAGGTGAATGTCAATTCAACTGGAGAAGTAACATCGTCTAATTTAGATGGCGCTCTTTGTTTGGTTGACACGTTTGCATAAATGATCTTATACAAAAATTGCAACAAAAAAATTTATAACAAAATAGTAATAAAGCATACCCTGTTTTCATTATAAAAGAAATAAAAATCATAATGAGTATAAAGGTAAGTATGATGTGTATGAGGAATTAAATTTCCTTCTTCTAATTGTCCCACAAATCCTCTCATTGGAATGTCATCTTAAAATATTTTTTTTTTAAATTTAATTATAAAATTTAAAAGTTAAATAAAATTACCAGTAACGAATTCAAAATAATACAAGTCTTCAATAGCTAATTTTAATTGCTCTATTTGTTCTTTATCCAAAGTGATAGTGCAAAGTTGTGCCGAATCCAATGATTGCATGAATTTGACATTGTACATAGATTTAGCCATTCGATCACCATCTAAAACTTCTCCTAAAGTTAAACTCCTGTGTTCTATCTTTAAAATTTTTTTTTTATTTTTTTGATTTAATTTAAAAAATTCTTACTTTCTCTGGTCTACATAAAGGTAACGAATAGTAATGGTATGTTTCATGCTAAAAAAAAAATTTATCTCATTTATTAATGTTAAGAGATCACTTTAAAAATATTAAAACAAAAAATTTAATTAAAAATCAAATTTTTTTATTTACCGGATTCCAATAGGGTCCAACTTTGTTAACATAGATCTCTACATGATCTCCATCTTTATATTTAAGAGCCTCGCCTGATATACAAGATGGAATTAAAAATATTGTTCCAAGCACATGAATCCATAAAATTTCAATAATGCTCATTTTAGGTACTTTTCTGGCTATCTATTTTAAAGCCGATTTTTTTAAAATAAATTAAATCAGCCAACAAGCATACAATTTTCGTAGGTATTTTGTTCTGAAATTAAAAATTATAACAACCAATTTTTTCAAAGCATATACTTTGGTAGCATATTTTATTAAAATTCAGCGGAAATTATTTTTAATTTTATTAATTGTTTTTTTGTAATAATTGATACAAATAAAATATTTTCAAATTATATTTGACGATATTTTTCTAGTTAAAATTTTTGCGATTGTCCGACAATTTAATATTTAATTATTTGGTATGTAGGCAAAAAAATTAAAATCAAATTTAATATTTTTAAAATTATAATTTTTTATTATAAATGCATTTTCATAGTGGATTTTTAATTTAAAATATTTACAAAAATACTAAAAAAAATACCTAACCAAAGTCAAGGCTACAAAATAAAGTTAAGATAATTTAGCTAATGATCAAAATAAAATAGACTCACTTTAGACTGATAAATTAAGTAAATTTAATTAAGTTTTGAGTAAACTAGTTTAATAAACTATCCACGTTTTCAATTTTCGCCTCTAAAACCTGAATTAAAAAAAGTGTGCAAATGAGCTAAATTTAATAGTTTATTTTGGTAAATTTTTTTTTCAAATATTTCTTCTTCATTAAAAAGTAAAAATCAAAATATCCAAATCGCGAATTTTTTCAAATTTAAAAAGTAAATTTCTTCATGATTTCTACATTTAAAAATTTTGTTTTTTTAATCTTTACTTTTGAGCGTTTTTTTTTTGTAGAAGCACTTAAAAAAACTTCATCGCAGTTGATCTGTCTATGATACTTAAGAGGATTTTTATTCCTTTAAAAACACTAATTGTTAACTTTGAATCAAAGTCATTTTAAATTGGGTGCATGCATTGAAGTTCTAAAAAAGAACTTAAATATATGCCCGGTATAAGTAAATTTTAAACAAATTAAAATAAAATAAACAATTTTGCTCAGCAAATATGCCTTCGATGGCATCTAGATAACTTTGAGTTATTTCAGTCTAATATCACTGATGAAGCATGTGCTTATTGTCAATCAATTAGGATTGCTGTCAACTCCAAAATACTTTTAAAAATAAATTTTTAAATTTAGATTATTCAAGACACAAAATTTTGACTATAGAAGCTTTTGTGTCTTTAATATTTAATTCATCTAGTTTGTCTTTAAATTGCGTTTACTTTATAATTTATTTTAAGCAAAAAACAAATTAATTATTTCAATTTTTCTATAGATATAGAATGCCACAAGCATTTGCTTTGGCCCGTCGTTTTTTTGACGATGTGATATCGTCTCCGGTCAACATTTTTCTCGTAGGCTTGATATGCTATTTCTCATACAAATTGATCAAAAAAGATAGCAGAAAACCGGCCGTGGGAAAAAAATCAAAATCAGAAGATGATTTGCCAAATATGCCTAAGCGAGATTTTACTCTGGAGCAGTTGAAGGAATACGATGGAATAAAATCAAATGGAAGAATTTTGATCGGGGTTTTGGGCAAAGTTTTTGATGTTTCTAGAGCTAAAGATTTCTATGGACCAGGAGGTCCATATTCCGTGTTTGCCGGTCGTGATGCTTCTAGAGCGTTAGGAACTTTTTCCGTAGAAAAATCCCAATTTAAAGATGAATATGATGACTTAGCTGATTTGAGGCCTTCTCAGATGGATAGTATCAAAGAATGGGAAATGCAGTTCCTGGGTATTATGCTATTTTCTTTATAAAATTAAATTTAATTTAATTAAAAATTGAAGAAAAATATCCGCTAGTTGGTAATTTATTGAAACCTGGTGAAGAGCCAAAAATTTATGAGGAAGAATCTTCCGACGAAAAAAAGCAACTCTAATTTTTATTTTTCGATTTAAGTTAAAATAAGTTGTTTATTTTTTTTTTAATTTTTAAAGATTTCTAAATTTCGCTATAGACACTTGAATCGAAAAAATATTAAGTCTTAGACTTGAAATTTTTTTATTAGTCAGCCTAAAACTATGAGGCTTAAAAAGCTTTATTCTATTTAAAAAGAGAAACCTTTGACAAATGGCTATCTATTGCAGTTCTAGATAAAACTAGCGAAAATTGCTGTAAAATTTTTTTTTGTGTTTGTAACTGGTTTAGTACAAATTCGTTAATAAAATTATTTAATGAAAAAAAAATTGCTTTTTTATAAATTGGTCATTGTACACCAAAATGTTTTTCCAACCAAAACTAGTTGACAAAAAATTTGATTTTAGAAAATGAGAGAAGTTCCGCTTTCTTTGTGTGAATACGATTTTGTCATCAAAGCTCTTTCAGAAAATCTTGTGAGTCATAATTTTGAAATTTTACTTGAGCTAACAAACAAATTCATTTATAATTTAGAGATTAGATAAAAGAGGTGTTTATGACGTGAGAGATATAAAAATTGACTTTCTCAAAACTAGAGGTGCTTGTATTGTGTCAATAGGAAATACGCAGTAACTTTTAGATTAAATAAACAGTTGAAAAAATTTTTATATTTGTGCTAAAAGAGTATCGGGACAAGTGTCTGCAGATATAGTAAAGCCTAAAGATTCCCGTCCCAATGAGGGAATCTTGAAAATAAATTTGGACTTATCGCCGATGGGTGCTCAACATTTTGAAGTTGGAAAGTAATTTAATCAAAAATAAATGCAAAACCAAGATAATAAAATCTGTCAAGACAATCGGAGCAAGGTGTAGAACTAAATAGACTTTTGGAAAGAAATCTGAAGCAGTCTCGATTTTTGGACATTGAAACTTTGTGTATAAGAGCTGGAGAAAAAGTCTGGCAAATAAGAGTTGATTTGAATGTGCTAAATCATGATGGAAATATTCTAGATTGTGCTAATTTAGCTGTTATATGCGCTGTTTCTCATTTCAGATTACCAGAAGTATCAGTAACTGGTGATCAAATAAAAATTGTAATTTTTAATCAACCTAAAATTTTGGAAAATATCTCCAATTTTGTTAAGTTTACACCCGAAGAAAGAAACCCTATTCCACTAATAGTTATACACATGCCAATAACTCTTTCATTTGCTTTTTTTGACCAAGGGTAAAGAAACATTTTAATTAAATATTCTAAATTGATTTTTTCATTTAATTTAGCAAATATCTTCTTGTTGATCCTAATGAACTAGAAGAAAAATGTATGGATGGCAAATTGGTAATTGGAATGAATCGACATAGAGAAATATGCACCATGCAACTAAGTGGAAATATGCTTTTGCTCAAAGATCAAGTAAAAATTCAAATTATAAATTATATTTTTAATGTTAATTTTGTTAGATTAAAAGATGTGTCGATATAACAGCAAAAAAAATTTTGAAAATAACCGAATTTATTCAAGAGGAAATCAATAAAAATTCGAGTGATATAGAAAACAAAAAAAGCATTCGTTCGTCAAATCTGGACGAAAAAATGTCCTTGATATAATTTCATGTCTATTTGATTTTTTTTTATAATCATTTAATAAAAGTGATAAGCTAAAAAATTTTTCTTTAAAAAAAATAATGATTTTTAATGAGATAAGGTCTAAAATCTAATTTAAATATACAAAAAATAATTGATATTTTAATTAAATTGATTATTTTGAGACTTTATTTATTTATGATAAAGCTAAAGATCAAAAAAGTGGGATCTTAAACTTTATCTTAAACTCGTTCACTGGGACTATATTAGATTAATGTGAAAATTAAAAAAAATTATTTTTTTTAAGACTTGATGTACTCTTTGAGAAAAAAATCTTCTTTTGTATATCCCGGTTTATTTTTCAGGAATCCTGCACACCATTATATACCTTTGATTTATCCCGACTCACCCTCAAACGTACTGTAAATTCTAAAAGAGAATTACAAGATCTATAAGTCAGAGCCTTAATGATAAGATCATTCATCTAGATTACATGAAACATTACATGACTTTTTTTTTATAAAGATTTAACGACAAATTTTTTTAGTATAATAAAAATAATACTAAAAAATTTAAGTTTAATTCTAAAAAGTGTATTAAATTGAATTTCTCGAGTCTCATAACCCATTTATAGGTCATATTATTAACAATATCTCATTGAAGATTTTTTCAAAAAGAAAACAAGTATGATTTTATGAAAGAGTTGGTCTTGATTAACAAAATAATACTTGAAATAGAGAAAAAAATTATTCAAATTTGCTTTCAAGTCAAAGTTTTAAGTTAAAAAAAATTTTAACTCTTATTTTAATTACTTGACTTGACTAAAGACTTGTGACTTGAAAACAAGTCTGATAAAAATAATTTTGATCTGTGTTATATTTAAATGGTTTAATCAAAATTTTTGTCTATATAGAGTAAAATAATTTGCAGTAAAAAATTAATTAGTCATAAGACTAAATTTTGAAAAAATATTTGATCAGTTTCTCTATCTAATTTCTGAATATTGATTTTTTGATTTAGTTGGTCGGTCAAACTTTGATTTTTCAATTGTAACTTGTTCATTTATCTTCCTTTAAATTGAGCAATGGTAAAGTTTTGTTTTCTACCAAACACACTAATCGGCAATCATTTCTGTCGGTATAAATACTTTGTCTTCCAGATCATGGACTATTTTTGTAAGAATTATTTATATTAGTTATTTCGATAAATAATTAAAGTCTTTATGCATGATTTGGGAGTCAGAATGCATATTTTTGCTTCGAAATATTTAATTTGTTCCAGAATTTTATCAAGTGGGTTATTTTGTAATTATTCTTAAAATGGGTGGTCAATCAAAACATATTATTGAGGGAATGCGTCTGTGATAAAGAAAAAAGAAAAAAGTAGAAAAATTTTAACTCTATCCTTATGACTCATTTTTTTCTTTCAAGTTCATAGAAAATCTGAGAGATTTGCTGCTCAATCTCATTCGATTATGCTTCTGTAAATTTCCTGAAACAATAAAAGTCGATTCAGATGGAATTAAATTATATTTTAAACGAATACTTGAATTGAAATAATTAGCAGATGTTGCACATTTTTCTTGGTTGTGACTTCTGAGATTTCTTCTATTTCGATGGATACATTTTTTTCAAATTGGTTTTCCACTATTTCAATTTCTTCTTCTAAATACTTATATGAAAAAGTATCCAAAAAGATGCAATCTTTAATTATTTTTAACACTCAAAAACCGGATGACTTTTTTGACCCTTTTATTTAAATCTTTTTTAGTACTTTTTT
>PJRA01000412.1:911316-967318 GCA_016987375.1 Brachionus koreanus
CAAATAAAGGAAGTTACAAAAGGGGTTCAAAAGACCCCTCCGGTTTTTGAGTGTTAATTTAATAAATTAAAATCTCAGGAAAATATTTTAAAATAAAGTTAAATTACCAAACAGTCAATTTTCTGACGAACTTTTATTTTATTGACTTGATGCTCAATCTGAATCAAGTGGAAGCTCAATCTTGCGATATTTTTAAACCAAAAAAAGGAAAAACTTTCATTATATTTTTTGAACATAATCTGTTGTCAGATCTTACGTCTTTTATGTGTTGCAATAAACCACTATACTATACCATACTATGCTTATTTAAATTGTGGTATAATACCTTATTTTGTAAATTAAAGTTTTTGTTTAATTGTGAATCGCAATTCTAAAAATTTTGGACTGTGTTTGTCTAATTAGAATAAGTAATGAATGGATTGTCATTTTAGTTCAAACTTTATTTTAATTTTGATCTAATGAAATTGTATGCTTAAAACTTAACAGCGAGTCTGTTAAAATTGTCTAACTTGAGTGTAGTTGAAAATTGGAAAATAAATACACAATTAAACTCGATTCATTCCAAGTTAATACCAAAGAAACAAATACCAAAAGATTGAATAAGAATATAATACCAATTTTTTATTTTAGAAGTCCATACCAGCAGCTTATTTACAGATATTTAAACTAAGTAATTGATTTATGCATCTAGAAGAAGCTTCAAAAAGTTTTGCAAAAAAATCAGAGTTGAAAAGACAAGCAATATTCATATTGAATATTATATTCAATAAGCAATATTCAATATTCATAAAATAAATTTTTTGTTATCCTTGGTTCTTAAGAACACCTTATTTTTCTTAAAATTTAGTATTTAATTACAATGGGATTAAAATCGTATCGGTGTTAGCTACTATCAATTTTAAATTCTTAAATTTTTTTTTGGTTTAAAATTCTCTAAATATTAATTTCACTGGTATTAACTTACTAGATACGATTAAACAAAATTAATAAGGAATAATTTTTTTTTAAATTTTAAGATTAAAATTTTTATTTTTGTTATATATTTTTAGGATTAAAAGGTTAAATAAAACGAATTGTGTTTAAATTTATAGTAAAATATTTTATTAAATGAATTTTTTTAAACAAAAATGAATTTTAAATTTTGAAAAAAAAAAAACTAAACTGAAAAAGGAAAGTTCTATGAAATGATTACATTTACAAACAATATTCGACTTGAATTTTTTTTTCAATTACCATAATCTAAAAATTTTAAAACTTTTTCGTTTACAAGACACAAAACACAAAATGTTGAAAATTAAATGCTCATATTTACAATTTACTTTTTAGACTTTTTAGTTTTCGAAGCGGAACTAGTCGTCGACGACGAACTAGTATCCATTTTAGTCATAGCTTCTGATTTTCGCTTAGAACTAGACTTGGGAGTTTCGACCGTTTCTGTTTTAACACTAGTTGAAGAACGTGAAGTAGACGCTCTAGATGACTTTCCATTCTGCTGACTGCTGTTCAAGTCATAATTTCCCAATGCAGTCTTGCTCTTATTACTCGATGCATTCTTTTTTTTCTCTGCTTTTTCTTTTTCTTCGAGTTCAGCATTTTCTTTTTCAATTAGTGTAATCAAAGTGTTACATCTACGCTGCAATTCAACCGAAGTCCTTGATTTAATAAACCAATCGAATCTGAATTGGGGCGCTTGTCTCACTGCATATCTGAGCTCATCATAAACATTTTCTTTATCAAAGCCAAGTTTATGCAAAAAACAAATCAAAAATCTATCTTCTTCTTCGGTATAATTTTTGCCCTTGTTCGATCCGTATTGGATTTTAAGTTGGTAAAACGGTGCTTTGTATCTGGCCATTTTGGCATCCAACGCTTTTTTAATACTTATTCTTCTCTGAATTTTGGATTCGCCCTTTTCAATTTGAGCAATTATTTTGTCACAATCTTGAAGCTCAGTGCATCGATCCCAGAACACTTTGGCATATTCTTTGACCTCCTTGCCACTTTTACCATCGACTTCTTTGGCAATGCTGTCCAAGTCATCTCGGCCATATTTTTCATTTGCTTTTACGAACTGGATAAAATCTCGTTTAGACCAATTGGCAAAGCCTTGTGTTAAAAGATTTTCTCTATCAGATATTTCTTCTTCTGTCAAAGGTTCGGCCTCGTCTATTTTTTTTTGCTCCTCTAGCTGTTGTTTCTCAGCTTCGTCGGGTGCCAAGTCTAAGTCTTTGACAGCCTTGTAGTTGATCGATTTGCGAAAGGCGTATATTTCCCTATCCAAATATTCGAACAGTTTAGGTGGATAGAATTGAAAGTCCTGGACATAAGGTTGTTTAGGAGGCCGCGGTGCTTTGTGAATCTTTGGCTCACCCTGCCTTAGTGCATCTCTAAAGTAGGAATCAACTGCATAGTTGGCCTTACGCTCTCGTTTAGGCGGCTCAATCCACTTTATACCCAGAGCTGAAGCTTGCTTCTTCTTCCAGTCTTCTCCCTCCCAATTGTACACACTAAATTCTTTTTCTTTATTCTCGGCAGCTTCTTCTTCATTGTCAATAGTAAACTTTCTCAATTGACCCTCTCCTAATTGTTCTAATTTTTTTTTCATCTCTTCTGTTCGCTTTTGGCCTTCGGCTAAAATTTCATCTATTTCTTTGTCTGTTATATCGGATTCTTTTGATGAGAAAACATAATTAGCACCATGTCTAATCATGCTCAGCATTTGATCCTTGTCCAATTTGTTGCCTGAGTCGGTCAGCCTTCCTTGCTGTATTACTACATGATCAAGTCTTAGTTTTGTCTCAGCACGATAGATTATTCTCTCCTCGACAGTGTTGTCAGTTATAAGCCTAAATACACGCACTGTTTTTGTTTGACCGATGCGATGAGCTCTGTCCATGGCTTGAAGATCAGATTGTGGATTCCAATCAGAGTCGTAGATTATGACCGTATCAGCGGTCATCAAATTAATGCCCAAACCGCCAGCTCTGGTGCTCAACATGTAAATAAATTTTGTTGAACCAGGCGCATTGTATGCAGCTATGGACTCAGTTCTTATTTCATGATCTGTATTGCCGTCCAATCGACAATATTCGTAGTTTTTCCACAAACAATAATCTTCCAAAATGTCCAACACTTTTGTCATTTGAGTAAAAATGAGAACCCTGTGTCCTTGTTGTTTTAGCCTGGCTAATAGTTTATCCAAAAGAACCATTTTTCCACATGAGTCAACCAAATGTTGATCGGTTGTGTACGGTGGACCTGGTTCAACACCGTCAAACAAATACGGATGGTTGCACACTTTTCTCAACTGCATTATTATGTTTAGCAATCTTACTTTGTCTGTCTTGCCTGGGCCAGCGTTAAGTAAATCAAAGTCTTTAAGTAAAAGTTTTGTGTATATTTGTCTTTGAATGGCTGACAAGCCGACATAAAGTTTAGTTTCTATTTTTGGCGGAAGTCGTTTTTCAACATCGGATTTTAAGCGTCTTAGCAAAAATGGCTTTAAAACTTGGTGTAATTTTGTAACCAAAGTCTCGTCTTTGTCCAAACATTTATCCATGTCGAATAATTCTGTAAATTCATCATCAGACGAAAATATGCTTGGTACTAGAAAGTTGAGCAAAGCCCATAATTCGTGCAAATTGTTCTGTAATGGTGTACCAGTGATTAATAGACGATTTTGTGATGACAATTGACGAACAGTGACAGCCAATTTGGACTCATCGTTTTTAATTCTGTGTGCTTCGTCAATTATTAGGTACTTCCAGTTGATTTTTTTCAAAGCGGACTTTTCAATAATAACCATTTCATAAGTTGTGATAAGAACCTCCCATTTTTCTGGATGGTTCAAAGTTTCTTTTATAAACCCGTTTCGTTCTTCTGCATTTCCTTTTAGACAAGCAACTGTTAGACTTGGACACCACTTGTTAAATTCATTTACCCAATTTTGAAGAGTTGACTTGGGCGTGATTACTATGTGTGGTCTAGCTTTGTTCTGAAAGTGTTTCATGTAGCCTACCAAAGAAATTGTCTGCAGAGTTTTACCAAGACCCATTTCATCGGCAAGAATTCCATTCAGACCACTCATGTACAGAGATATCATCCAATTAAGACCTCTAACTTGATAGTCTCTCATTTCTCCATTTTTAATGTACCAGGGAGACGAGCCAAAATGCGTAATCACTTCCTGATCATCTTCAAATTCTTTTGCCTCTGCCATTAGTTCCTCGTCTTCATCTTCTTGAGTCATGCGGTGACGATTGTTTTCATTTGAAGTGTTAAGATCGGCTGATTTTTTAGACGCTTTTTTCATTTGAGGCTCGCTCAGCGCCTTTAATTTTTCTATTTTTTGGAGTATTTTTTCCATTTCGGCAAATTAAAAAATAAAATTTAAATCAATTTCGTTTATTTATCAAATACTTTTGCTTATAAATAGTGGTATAAATTTGAATTTATTCTTGATTTAGTTGACTGTAAGTGTGACTCTTTTGAAAATGAAAATTAATTGCAGAAAAAAAATATTTAATACTATGGAAAATTTGATCTATTATATATGAAACTTAGAATTATTATTCTGAATTTTTGCATAATTATTTTAGCTGTTCATTTAATTGTCTTATTTTTATGCTGATTAATAGAATTTTTCTGAATGCCATAACTCTGATTTCATTCAGCAAATGGAAGCTTTTTTTTTATTTTTCGAGTCAGATAAAGAATATCTGAATCTGAATATTAAAAAATAGAATTATATAAAACAAAAATTTTTGTATAATTTTTATTTGAATTTTTAGAATTGGACTGTTGATCGAAAAGTGGCTATTTACATAGAAAATTAAAATTTGATATTTTTATGGTAGAAAAAAGTCCAAATTATAATGAAAATTTTTAGATTTAATTTATAATATCTTATTGAAAATGGCCAAAAATTATGCGATCATATATTGAGTATATGTTCATGTCCTTATTGGTACGAAAATTTGGTATGCAAATATGCTATTGGTATTGAAAACATTTTCATTAAAATTTGAATCAGTTTCCCGGCTTAAACTTAGATAAAGAATTTTTTTTTTTTTAATTTAAATAATTCTGTCTATAAGGCTTAAAACAAATAAATAATAATAATAATAATAATAAAAATAAAGAAGCTACATATATAAGTTCAATCATCAATTGAATTAGTCAATAATTATCCAGTACCTGTTTTAAATTCAGTAACTTTTATTTTTTATTGATTTTTAATTTTTTTTTAATCTGAACGAGCTTTAGCTCGGCAAAGATAATACAAATAAATACATATATGCATGTTTTAGTATTTATTTACATGTAAGAAATTGATTGAATAAAAAATTAATAATTAATAAAATAATAGTTTTTCTTTATCAAAATGTCTTTATTAGTGTTTCCAATAGTAAATAATAAATTTTATTCAATAAATTATATATTTTATTGTAATAAAGTAAGCTCTAGTTAATATTTTTATTCGAATACTTGAATGATATTATCAATATCACAATCTACTGCCATAAATACACCCTTATTCTTTTTTGAGACAACTCCAGCCTTTTCTTTGTTGAAATATTGAACCTTTCCATTGAATAAATTCTCAAAAAACTCTCTGCAATAAATTAAGTTAAATGAGTTTGAAAAAGCTGATTTAGCCCAGTCTATTCTCCCATCAAAAACTGTTTTTTCAGCTAATTGACCAAGCTCTTTTATGGCACATTTTGGTTGAAGAGAATAATCTTCTCCTATTTTAGGCGATGATGCGTTCAGATTATTAACTTGTGATCTAAAAACCATATGCGCCCCTTCATGTATAAAAATTCGTGTTAATTCAAATTTTGTAAACTCATCTATTAAATCTGGATATTTTGATTCCCTGATAGTATTCATAAACTCTTTGATGTGAAAATTGTTGATGTATATTTTGTTTTTTCCCGCAAAAGCATAAACTTCCATCAATTTGGAATCAAAGAATTGAAAATTTAATTTGCTAAAATCGTATTCAACTTTTTCTAATCCAGTAAGCCTCACGATTTCCAAAATTGAATTTTGAATTTCTTGATTGCAGGTCAACTTTTTTAAAAATTCAATAAAACCAACAAGCAATTGGTCCAAATTCTCAATGGCCACAAAAGACGAAAATAGATTAAAAAAATACACGAAATTGCTTTTGACTAAATCACTCTTGCTTAAATGTAGCAAAAAAATGGCTTGAGCAGTCAAAGATTTTGTAACCATTTTCTCTTTTAGGAATTTTACAAATGTCTCCAGATGTTCTTTCAAGTATTTTGACTCATAAAATCTACTATTGACTGAAAGGTTCTTTACGATGGCATTTTTCAATAAATTAAAATTCTCTTCACTTTGGATAACAATTTTTGTTGGTGTTTTATTGGCATAATTTTGATGGTAAAAAATTCGAAAATCAACCAAATTTTCAGAGCCAAGCTGTTCATAAAATTTGACAAAATTTTCAAAATCCATGGTGTTTTCACGATTTCTAAAATTATGAAATGACTGAAAATTCAACTGTAAATAGGGAGTTTCAAAGCTAAAAATAAAGCTAAATGAAGTGTCTTTCAAGCTCTGAATTATAAATTATAATTTTTAAAAACTTGAGAATTTTTTGCTCTCAACTAAACAATTTGGATGATTCTAAGCTAAAGATAGAAAAACAAATGGTGACTGAAGCTAAATGAAGTGTCTTTCAAGCTCTAAATTATAAATTTAATTCCTCTTTTATTTAAATTTTAACTGTAAAAAAAAATTTATTTAAAAATTAATTATTAATAAAAATTAAAAAATAAAATTGTAAAAATTTCTTTTATTTTGTAGTTAGTTTGTTCTTAAGCAAATTATAGCATAAATTCAAAAATATAAGCATTAAAAGACAAACAACTTTTTTGATTATGTTGACTCTTAACACTCAAAGGACCGGCGGTGTCATTTTGACACTTTTTCAAAATTTCAAATTTAATTTTTTAATTAACTATCAATCATATATGCATGTTTTAGTATTTATTTTAAAGCTTTGAAAATGGTCTTTTAAATTTAGTCTTTTTCATATTACAGACTTTTATGGAACTGATGAAACATTTAAACAAATTTTTTGACAAAAATAGCCGGTCCTTTGAGTGTTAAGCTCTGCTGACAAAATAAAAGATGAAATAAAAAACTTTTAATTTTCAGTGATCTAATGTATTTTATGCTTAGGAAATTAAAATATATAAGGGTAAGTCAAAATATTTTGCGTTTTTTTTTTTAACTTTTTTTAATTTAGCAATAGCTAGCTGATCTTCAAAATACTTACCGTTATGCTCTTTGGTCTTTCGCTATATCTTATATCATTCAAGGCTTTTGATTCTAAGATTAAGACAGAAAAACAACGCGGTACTGAAGCTAAATGAAGTGTCTTTCAATTTGAAATTTTTTTACCAGTAGCCGCTTGTATGGTATTAACAAAATGTTGTTTAGGTTGTATATTTGGTCTATAGAACAAATTTCTGTGTAAATTTTATCATTAGACTCTGATAACAAAGAAATAGTGTTGTTATAGAAAACTTTTGACACAATTATTTAACTAATTTTTTTACATTTCCAATTTTTGTAACAAATGTAAGGGCTAATTGAAGCCGTGGCTAACAGGAATGGGACTTGAGGTCGTTGTTGAAGATGTCATTGATGGCGTAGTGATCAAGTTTTTTCTTAAAGAAAGCCGCTTATTTTTGTACTGAAAGAAGTCTATGTCTGTTGAATTATGAATTCCAACTAAATTTTGTAATTTTGAAATTATTTTTTTAAAAATAGAAAAATCAATAATAGAACAAAATTTTGTTTCAGAAGAATTTTATTTTTTAAATTTTTGGCTTGTCTTGTCACTTTGAATTGAAAAATTGCGCATTAAACCTCATTTTGAGAATATTTTATCAAAAAATGGCAAAAAAACATTCAGCCACATGTCTGTAAAAAATATATACAAGTCACCATTTTCCATTATCTTGTTAGCAAGTCTTCTAGTTTGTCTATGATTAGAAAATTAAATGAAAAATACTCTATTTGAAGGCGCAAGTTCGGTTCCTCGGTCAAAAAACGTTTTCTAAACAGGCAAATGTTGAAACAAAGCTTCCAAACATGTTCAAAATAAGATTCATCATTCTAAAATAGTCTGATAAAAAGCGTGTTAAAAGCACAATCATAGGCTTTATTAGCTAGATATATATTCACAAGATTAAATATATTTCAAACAAATTTTAATAATAAATTAGCTTTTGCAGACGACTATTATAAAAAATTTAAAGGCACTTTGTTTGCGAATTGTTTGTGTAATGGCAAGTGAGGTCTTTCGACAAGTTTTGATGGGTTCGTCTGAAATTTCAGATAAACTTGTTAATAGAGAATTGTTAAAATGTTTAACTAGTTTGGATAAAGTTGGTACTGGTGGAGGTGATTTTCTTAAACAGTTTCGTAAATTTTTTGGTAAGAATCGCTCTGGAGTTTTATCGTTTTCTATAGTGTTAACATTTTGCTTGCAGTACCAAAAGTATTTCCATCTAAGGCGATACTCTAAATCGTTTATGTCTGAGTTTAGATACTTCTTTGGGTAAAGAGGCTGATGTGGTATAAAATTAAGTCCAAAAGAGAGTGCTTTTCTTGCAAATGCAGGTATGATGTCAGCGGCGTTTTGTGAAATTAAGAAGAGTCCCTTGGAAAAATCGGTCAGTTTGTAGAGATTTGATTTATCGGCATAGGGTGATTCAGTTGGTTTAGATGTATTCGTGTTTTTGTAAGGGATTGTATTTATTTTTATGATAATATTTTTTATCTTTCTGAGGCAAATTTAGTAACAAAAAGGAACGGAATTTGTTTTTAGCTTGACGAGAAGAGTTTTTGGAGAAAAATTCTGGTATTTTGATGTTGGTTGTGTTTTGAGTGGATTATGACGGATAAGTTTGGTAATTTCTGACCATTCATGTTTGTTGTTGATGTAGTTGTTGTGGGAGGTTTAGGGTTAAAGTCCCTTTTTCACGGGATAATAAATAAATTATTTTTTTCTTATATTTTTTAGATTTTTGTTTAAAAAATTTAAGATTAAATTTTATTATTAAATTTTTTTTATATTCTTAACAGCTTTAAAAAAATATTAATCTTTAGTTAATTTTTTTGTAAAAGGGTTGCCTAGATTTTACTATAAATAAATAGTAAAAAAAAATCTAGGTATTAAGTTTGTCGTGTCTGTCCGTCCGTCCGTCTGTGGACAGCCAAAAGTACATGAAGGCTGCTTTGTATAAATTAGTTCAAGATCAGCAGAGCCACAAGTGCAACTTAAAACCTTACAAAATTTTTTTCTTTTTTTAAATCTGTGTTAGGTAACGTGTTTTTATTTTCTAAATTTTGTTTATTTTTTTAACAATTCAACCCATACGTGGTCGTGGTAGACCAGGAAAAAAGTGTCAACAATGTTCAAACCAATCAATCAAACAAAAGAGCTGCTTCAAACAGTAATCAAATTGATGCTGAAGATAGAAGCAATAATAAAAGAAAAAATTAAAAACTCACTTATTATATATAGATTTTTTCATTTTCTTGTCTATCAAATAATTTATTTATCTAGTAAAAATATTTTTATAGAGTGTTTTGTTTTTTTTTCCTTTAGTTAATAAAAATATCTAGTTGATTTCAACTTTTTTATCTTTTAATATAATACCTAGTAAAATTCATCTTTCTATCTAGTACAATTAATCCTATGCCAATTCTTTTGTCTATCAAAATTTGAAATTTGTTAAGTTTTATTTTTGCCCCATCCAACAAACAGCAACATCATTTTATATTTTGATATATTTTGCCATTTTAAATGATAAAAAATAATTTAGATAAATGGTCAAAATTGTCGGTTGCCACCAAAAATATCTCAATATTTATAAATTGCTATTTTTAGAAATTTTCGAAAGGTTTTCCCGGATTAATTTACTTTTTTTATTTTTTGTCTCTTGATAAAAAAAATTTAATTTTTAGCTA
Organism: Brachionus koreanus; assembly: GCA_016987375.1. NCBI lineage: Eukaryota > Metazoa > Rotifera > Eurotatoria > Ploima > Brachionidae > Brachionus > Brachionus koreanus. The sequence goes on from PJRA01000412.1 coordinate 921,334, forward strand.
TTTTAGAAGAACTAGTTTGTTGAGACGAATGGACAATTATTGAAAATATTGAAAAAAAATTTTTTTTTTAAATATAATTTTCTTGATGAAAAAAAACTCATAAGTTAAAAAATTAGTAAGACCAAGCAATATTTTTTATCAGCTATCAATTAATTGAATTTAGTTGATAAATTTTTGTCTTAGTAAATTTATTTGAGTGTATATTTAATTATTTGTTTATTTAGCCTATTAATTCTAAATCCTTATGTATAAAGATTAAAAATGTTAAATTGTCCTCAAACCCTTGAACCTAAACATTGTTAAGGCATTTCTTACTAATATCCTATTAGTTTTTAATTTGAGTATTTTATTAAATGAATCTATTGATGCTGAAGATAGAAGCAAATATAATTTTTATCAAACCATTTTTGGTTCGACTAGTTTTTTTAATATCCAAATTAAATTAAATTTTTATTCAAGATATTATATATATTCTTAATAATACTAATAATAATATTGAATCAATTATTTTTCCAAAAATCATTAATCATTTCAAAAAATTAATGGACAGAATTTTTATTTATTTATTTCTTTAATTTGACTTAAAATTAATGAATAAAAAAACAAACTCTGTAATTTGTATTCATGGCGACCGACATAGACTCAGACAGAATTTTCAATTTTCAATAAATTGAATCAAAAACATTCAAAATTAGTCTCAATAATCTAAATAAAATTTAACCTTATTTTTTTAGTCTATAAAAATTTATCGATTTTTGTAAGGTTTTAAGTTGCACTTGTGGCTCTGCTGATCTTGAACTAATTTATACAAAGCAGCCAAATCCTTTCAAATTTAGTCAAACTAGTATACTGTCAAATATGTAAATCGCAACTAATTGTAATTATGGAGGTTAGATTTTTTCTTATTACTTCAAAAGGTTTGCACTAAGCCATACTAATTATGGACAACGAATCCGCAATTTACTCTTTTTTTTCGCAATAAAAAAGCTGTGTAGGTATAATTTTTAGGTCATTGGATTTTCATTTGGCTCACTATATTTAAAAAAACTGTCTAGACTTGATTATTATATTTGCAATTTTTTTAAATAAAATAATATTTTTTTTTAGATTAGCTTGTATATTAGGTTGATTTTCATTTATAGATAGCTCTCTCTCAAATTGCTTTCAAGATTGGACAATTAAAAATTTGTAACATAAATTTTCAAATTACATTAGTTTCAAGTAAACAATTCAAATTTCATACACAGACTGTTCGATTTTTTCGTGTCGGTAAAAACTAAAATAATTTTTTTTGCATATTGATCCGAAACGAACTAATTTAAAAGAAACATTTTAGATAAGACTTTATTTTATTTTAAAATTTTTGTTTTGTTTTGCGACCAGACTAGTTTAATAAACAACGAAATGAACGGCTACACAGGTAGCAATGGATTTGCTCAATACAACAATTTTGCTGGTTACAGATACACTGGTTACAGCGGTAAAAAAATATTTATTGAATAAATTAGTTCTTTATTAATTTTTATTTTCTAAATATTATTTTAAAATTAATATTGAACATTATTAGGTTAAAAATTATGAAATAAATTTTTATTTTTCAGTCAGCGGTCTTGATGTTTTTTTTTGGTAAGATTAATATTTAGGAAAAAAATTAGATAAATAAAAATTTTCTTAAATAGGGTACTTTTGACAGCTGGATCAATTGGCTTTCCAATGCTTGTTCTTACCATATGCTGTATAAGACAAAGGTATAATTAAAAATTTAAAATTTTAAAATGTAATGTTTTTATTATTTTTTTTTTACAAGAATAAAAAGACGTTCTAAATCTTTGATGAATAGTGAGTCCATGCCTGGAATTGAGAAAATAAATCAGCAGTCAAAGTTGGATATGATTCAAACAACAACAAATGAAAGATACAATCATGTTAGATTCAACGAAGATTCTTTACGAACAAAAAAAGGCTCCAGATCTGACGATCAAAAATTAAATATGTTTATCAGTGAACCGACAAACATTAAGGATTTTCGAAATTTTAAACAAGTAAGCGAAAATTTAGCAGCTGGTAAAGCATTACGAACTAATGAAGCAGTCGCAAATAACTACATAAATCCTAATGACCAGGCTACTCTACCATCAATAATGCCGTCGATGCCAGTTTACACTGTGGCAGAATCATACTGTGATGGGTCAAACAGTTCAGGTATTGATAACTCAAGTTTTAGAAGGGATGAATCGCATGAAAATTTGTATTCAAAAGTTCAAAATAGACAAAATTTTAATAATGAATCAAATCAATATGATGATGATAATCAGCCTGTTTATATGAATACAAACTTTAATGCACAAATGATTTGATATAATTCATGTTGTTTTTCACAGAGCTTCATCATTCCTCTTGTTAAATTCTTTAAAATTGAGCTTTTAATTTTATTTTGTAAATTTACTGTATTTTTCGTTTTTAATTCGAGTATTATAAAGAACATTTAAAAAAAGAAAACTTTAGAAAAATTTTTTCTTATTCAAAAAACCTTTGATTTTAATAATAAAAAGCAAAAAATGTGGCAAAATTAATGTTATGTGTTTATAGGAAAATTTATTAAAAGATTTTTCTTAAATTTTGAATTTTTTTTAATTAAAAATCTAAAATAGCAAATTTTGAGCATTGAGAGTTAAAATATACGATCGATAAGACCTTCAAGAATATTTAATACTCAAATTACCAGTGTTATTTTTATATTTTTTTTTATATAAAAATCATTTGCTGTTCTTATGATGAGAAGTGAATCTTTTTTAGAAATTATGATAACAAAAATCAAATTTTGAACCCAACTCTACCAGCTCAACCAGTCGTGAAAAGAAGAAGCTTAGATAAATGGTTATGTGTTTGGTGGAATTCCAATTTCAGCCAGTTCCACAGAGTCGTGCAACTATTAGAATGAATGTATGCTTCACTTCAAGAAAAATAACTTTGTATGATCGAAAGCTAGGTTTGTTTCTTCACGATAATTTCAACTAAAAGGGTCAAAGTTATTTCTGATTCAGCATATAGCCTTTCTTTTATTTTTCTCATTCTGATTATCATCTTTTTTGTTATCATAATTTCTAACAAAGATTCACTTCTTAGAGGACGGCATTTTACTAGCCAAGATCAAGTTGAGTAACGGTTTCATGAGTTCTTTTATTCCAAAAGCCGTGAATGGTACAAGAGAGAAATTGAACTACTCGCTGACAGATAGCTAATGACTATCCAGCATAATGTTTTTTTTTTTGAAGATAAGCTAGTTATTGCTTTTTTATTGATAAATCAAAAAAATTAAAAAAAAAACACACAAAATTTTTGGCTCACCCTAATAAATTTTTTAGTAAGAGTTTATTTGATAAATTCAAAAAATTTATAGAGAAATAAACTCCACGAAAACGGCATCAAATGTTTCAAAAAAAGTATTTTTTATAATAAAACAGTCTTTGGTTATAAAGAGGTTCGTTTAATCAATGAAAATAAGCAATATTTTCTCCTAATAAAATATCGATTTCTTACATTTAAAGTTAAAATTAGTCTTATATTATATAAACCTTTTTTTTTATTATACTAAACATCTCAAAGCACGCTGTATAAACGCTTCAAAAGTTTGGATAGAATATACTAAAATTTTTCTATTAATTTAATATTTTATGAAAAATTTTTGTGTTTTTCTATTTTTTTCAAAAACAACAAAATTAAAATTTAATCCTGTTTAAACGCTCACGTTCAAACAGCGTTTAAACAGTGTTTTTTTGACTGTGTGTTCCCTCGTACAAAAAATTTTTTAATCATTAAAAGTTGATTTTTAGTTTCTTTTAATCAGTTTTTAAAATTTTATTTCAATTTGATAATGTTCAAGTTTAAATTTTTAAAAAAGAACAAAAAAAGCTTCAAAGGCTTTATAAAAACATAATTAACATTATTTACACAATTAATTTAGAACTGTTTCAAAAACTTGTCTTTAATTTTGTCTAAGTTTCTTTACTTTATTTTTCTTTTTTTTTAACATCGCCTTAAAGGCGTTCATTGAAATAATAAATAAATAAAATAGTATTAAACTATTGTATTTTACAAAAATAGTTTCTTTTTTTTTCGAGAACGAATAATAGCCTTGACAAACTTAACTTGGTTCATTATAGTATTTTTTTTGCTTGTTTATTCGATTGATTTGACAAATTATTGATTTTTGAAATATTGCTTAAATTATCAAGGGTATTTTAAAAATGGTAAAAAATATAAAAACAATTTTAAAATTCTTTTATTATAATTAAATTTATACGAATACCTTACTAAAAATTCATTCAAATCAAAAAAATTCAAATCTGCTTTTTTGCATAATCGATGCCACTGATTGAAAATAAAAATACGAATAACATCAAATTAAAGATTTAAATTTTTTTGCTCACGTTAGTAAGGTATAATAAAGTAACGAAAATAAATGTGTTGAAAAATAAAAAAATAATTTTCGAAAAAAGTAAAAATGAATTTTCATATTCAATAAAAGTGTGTTTGTGTTGTTGATGATGAAAAAAAAGAGAATAGAATAGAATAGAAGTTAGTTAGTATCATTGATTGTTTCATTTAAAAATTTGTCGAATTTGAAGTAAAGATAAAATCATGATAATAATAATTATAATTAACTCACAGAATTATGTGATGCCATACATTTAGTTCTTTAAATAGACGAAAAAAAAATGTAAGTTTAACGAGAATAACATTCACTTTAAAGATTTTAACTCGATTCGGCTTGTTTGAATTAAAAATCTTGGCTTTAACTGTACAAGATTTATAAACTTGCGTTTCCAATCTAAAAAATACTATGATAACAATTGATTAATTGAAAAAAAAATGTTTGCTTGGAACAAAATTCAAATTATAAACCAAAGAACAAATATAAAATATAACCAAATAATTAAGGCTGTCATATAAGTAATTTGTTTAAAACTAATTAGCTTTTGTTTCGGATGTCTCGTTCGTAGTTGCGAAATTTTTCTGGTCATCACTAAGCGAGCCAGTTGCATTGTTCTCTTTGTTATGTGCCGAATTTTTCCATTTGTAATCACTCGATTTGTAATGGTACTTCGAATATCTAGCTTGGGCTGCATAAAAATTATACATTAAATTATACATATAGCCATCTGTCTGATACATATCAAATTGATCATCGAACAAAGTTGACATATGCTTGTAGCTTCTGAATATGTTTAGCATTTCGACGCCGTTTTCGAACGGAATTTCTTGAGCATCACGTGAGTGTGTTACTGGTTTATTTTCATTATTAGGCAGAGTGATGTGTTTGAGCCTTGAGTTTGGCACGTCTTTGACAAAAATCCATTTAAGATCAAATTTGCCTTTCCATTTATCCTGTGTCCACAATTCCGACTTGGCATCAAAGTCCACTTGTGAGGTCATTTCAGCCATTCCTGAGAACATACCAGATGCGTTGACCGAAAAAAATAGATAAATTGAAGCATGACTTTTTTTGTCCAAAAATGCTTGATTAAGCTTATTATTACCGTATTTGGTTGAACACCAAATACCATGCTTAATACTGTGTAACACGTCGTCTCGAGAATTACTTTTAATTACAAAAAAATATGAATCTTTTAAACCCTCTTGTTCACCGGTATAGAAAAATTCAATTGGATTTAACGAATTCATTATTGACTCATCAATGTCAATCTTAGATGTGTAAAAATTTTTGTAATCATTGTATAATTGCTGCTGTAGATAAAAATCGAAATCTAAATTTAAAAACTAATTAAAAATATTTAATAAAAAAGAAAAAAATGAATATTGTTTATTTAAAAAAAATTTCTTGACAAACTTCAATTAAGTAAAAATAGTATTTTATCAAGTCAATCAAAATCCTTTAAATTTACCCGAGGGGACAAAAACAGGTAAAAAACACTGTTTAAACGCTGTTTAAACGGCGTTTGGTAGCTGTTTTTTGGGCGTTTTTGCTTTGTTTTTTTGCGTTTAAAACGTGAGCGTTTTTCGACCAAAAAAACGAGGGAAAAACACTCTATAAACAAAACAAGATATTTCATTTAAAGAGTTTTTAAACCGTTTTTGACGCACAAAAAACATGAAAAAACACCTCAAGAACCCAACAATGCTATTTTAGCACTTAAATAACAACTTAAAAAAATCCTGATATAATATAATGCTCCTTTATCGTAAAGAATTAAAAAAAGAGTCTAAAACGCTCAAAAAACAAATAAAAATACCTCAGACACCCAAAAACACTATTTAAACAACTAAAAACGTTTAAAAAAACACGCTTCTTTACAATATTTTTGAAAAATATGTTAAATTTTTTTATGTTTAATTTTATTTTAATTTAATTATTTACGACTAAATTTGTCTAAATTTTTATTTTTGTACTGTTTTAAAACAAAAATAATAAAGTTATTTTTTCCTGGCTGTTTTACGCCCGTTTATCCACTGTTTTTATTTCGTTTAAACGCTCACGTTTAAACAGCGTTTAAACAGTGTTTAAACAGTGTTTTTTACCTGTTTTTGTCCCCTCGGGTAGTGCTTAATCTGAAAATTTTAATAGTAAATATAATAATTTACTAATAAATTTTTTTAAATCATTATCAGAGAAACTATACTTAAATATTTTTAAACATTAAGTAGTTTATTTTATAGATAAATACTGATAAATACTGAAAAAGAACGGTATTTTACTTGATTGTTTTTTAAATACACATCAATACTTATCTCAATTTAATGAAAAAAAGATTTCTCAAAAACAAATATAGTGGTGTTTCAACTTTTGTATTTAGAAAAATTTATACAAAACACTGTGAAATTAAATATTCATGATAAAAATGCCTTAAAAATAGAAGCAATTAGGCGTTTTTTGGTAACTTCATTTGATTGAATTAACGTAATTGTTCGATTTTTAAGACAGGTCATAAATAAAATTTAGACATATCCATTTATAACACTAGTAAAAAAATTTTAACTTGTGACATGAACTAAAAGTCCAAAATACACTTAAATATGCTCAAAAAAGCTATATTTTTGAAATTAAGAACATGTCATAAAAATCGAGCAATCACGCAATAAAAAGTTATAAAAAATTTCAAAAAGGCTAATCCACTTTTTTAAATTTTTTTAACAATTTGGTTTTTGTAGCAATTAACTTTTTATATGCATATTTGCTTTATACACGTAATGTATTATGTAAATTTGCAATATATCGCAAAAGACAAAAAGTAGAGCATTAATGTATAGTAAAAATTTTTAAAATTTCATAGTTGAATTTGAAAGAAGTTAAGTAAAAAACCCTAGAGAACTCGGCTGATTATTAATAAAAATAAAAATTTTATTTTGTAGACAAATTAAATATATTTTCAGAAAATTTGTGAACTTATTTTTTAAGAATTAAATTAAAAACAAGTTGCTCATTTTAAAAAAGCTATTTCAATCTAAGTCAATGTGAAATTTTAGGAAAGAACTACAGTTAATATTTTCAAAAATAGTTCTGTAAACAAAACAATAATGTAAAAATTTGTACAAATGAATTCTGAGCTTTGCGAATACCTTTCATTTTTTTTGTAAAATAAGCACCACCAAAATAAATCTTTTGGTTAAAAAATTGTATACCTAGAAAAATATTTATATCGTTTTTTTTATGTCCTTTAATTTTTTAACTAAAATTTTACATCATTTTTCAATTTTTTAAAAAGAAGTCTAGAAACTAGTGTAAATAACTATTTGAAGAAAAAAATTAATACCTTGATTGTAATTGTAATAGTAATTTTGACTGTAATAATTTTTTTTATAGCTTGATTTTTTTGAGTTTGTCCTCTCAGATTTTTGGCTGCTGGTTTCACTACTAGTTTGAATATCTTTAATATTGAGACTATTCATTTGTATTTCTAGATTATTCTCTTGGCTATCTTGTTGCCTTGATTCATTTTTTTCCTTGTATTCCGAGAGCACCTGATTGTTATTCACAATTTCGGACCACTTTTTGCCAGACCATCTCATTGAATTAACTCTCTTTATTTCGTTTTCTTTATTTACACCTTTAGTTTGGTCAATTGAATTGCTTTCATCAGTCGATTGTTGTTGACTTGCTATCTCGGCATTACTGGACGCCAAAGCCGGAAATGCGTCAACATAAACTTGTTCGCTCTTCATCAAGTCATAATCAGGAATTTTCGCCTTTTCTTCCTCGGGTTTCTGATTTTCTCCCTTTCGATTAAAAGGCTTTCGATTATATCTTCGTTGTTGATTGCCGTTTGAATCGTTGTTTTGATTCATTTTTTGACTATTACTAAAAGCTCTATCTTTTCTCCTATCTCCATTAAAATTTTTGTTTCCATTAGGAATCCATCCTTGTGTAAAATCAACTGGAAAATAAGCAGGATAATTCGGATACCCGAACATCTGTGCATATTCGTAATAAGAATTCATCAATGGATTGGACAAGTCATTGAATGGGAAATAATACCCGTAGCTTTGATTGTAAAAATCAAGCAGCGGGTCAGAATTGTTATTCTTAGAAAATTTTTTCTTCTTATTGCTTTCATTGTTTGTCGGCGAAGACGATGTCGAAGTGTTAGGCGAGTTGACAAACGAGTTAAACGATGAAGAAGACACTGAAGGTATGGTAGATGAGTTCGATGACTTGACGTTCGATTCGACATTATCAGATTTTTTGCATTCATCTTGAGACGTTGTCGGATTCGAGGCTTCGATTTTTTCATTAATATTATCAAAATTTTCCGAGGCAATCATTTTTTTGCTAAAAAAACTAGGAATTTTGTATTTTTTAAATTAATTTTTCTTTTTTATTCTGTTCTTTTAAAGTAAACAAAATCTAAAAATAAAAAACCCTAATATTATTATTTACATAAAACGGCATTCTTGAAATGCTATCTTGTATGAACTTTTATATCTTTTGACCTTGTTAAGCGACATAAAGTTCAATATTTACAAATTGAGTAATAAATCTATTACTCTTAACGCCTATTTTAAATTACAGTTTTATCTCTATGATTGTATTTATTGATTTTAATCACAGTTTACTTTATTTTTAAACAAAAACTTCAGTTTTACTTAAATTTGAAAATTAAAAAAATGGTTATTTAAGCAAAAAAATTTAATTTAGTAGCACATGAATTAAAAAAAATACAAGTCAGAATTTCTTACACAATTTCTCTAATTTGAAAAAGTGAATGATCTCTTAAAACTGAGCCTTTTATCATACTAAATTAAAAATAAAACACTACTATTGATTATGCTTGTATTTTAAGGATCATTGTAAATTTTAGATCAATAATTACTAAATCTGCATCCATTTAGCTATGATGCTGTATATTTTTTTTAGTTTGATTTTTGACATTTAAACGGAAATATCATTTTTAATCAAGTTGGTGAAATTCTATAAGATTATCTAAAACCGAACGGAAACTGAAATTCTATATTCACACTAGGCATGTAGACAAATCTGAAAATAATTTCCTTTAACATTATTACATTAATTGAATAATTTAAAATATGATTTCCTAGAGGAAAAATAAATATGATATAACACGAAATAAAGAAATCATTTTTCGTGTACATTGAACGAAAAATTTAAATAATTCGGTTTATGAGATCGGTTTAAAAGAAATCATGAAATTTTTCAGAATATTTCAACATGTTAAATATTGGAATTAATTGATTAATATCTAGAAAATAAAGAGTCTTTAAATTTTTTTGAAAAAATTAAATTTTCTAAAAAAGTACATTTCACAAAAAAAGTTCGATTTTATGGATAATCCAAACATAAAAATATTTCAAAATACAAACCTATCATTTAAATTTCTAGAGAAGCTTTAGTCCAGTACAGTTTTAAAAATAAATAGATGAATTATCGAGAATCGTTATTATTGACCTAGCATTTAAAGTAAAATTCATGATTACTAATCAAAACATAAATAGTTTTTTTTTTCTTGTTTCTTTAAAAAATTAACTGATTGTTACAGAAATTTACTTTAGTTTGAAAACCATTACGGTAACTTAAGATGCAAAACCATTTGATATCGTCTATGAGCATACAAACTTTTTTTTTGGCATCTTTAAGTAAATTAAAATATTTTAATGTTTATTTAAAAACTAGTCTATGCAATGTTGCATCATGCCATATTACTTGTAAAGATGCACTGGACCTTCAGCAACTGTAAAGGGTGTACGATCCTAGCTTGCAAACAAAAATGCTTTTAATAACCTGCAAACTAGTTAATTTAATATTTAAATTTAAACATAACCAACAACACAAGTTCTATAATTTACATAATTTATAAAATTTACGTATCGAAAAATGTTTAAGAATTAAACTACGCCAAAACTAATGACAACGAGTGAGTTAAAAAGCATCAACGCGCAATCAAAACGCTTAGGCAATTAGAAACAGTGCTAACTGTTTAAGTAATTTTAAAAATTGAAAAGAGTGTTCAACATGCATGCATGCATTAAAATTTTGTAAAATAAAACAAATTAAAAGATTTAAATCTAACTTTTTTTTTATTTAAATAAAATGTTTACTTAGAATTAAAATTTTTAGATGGTCATTATAGGACACTAGTCTTGTAATATTAAATAATCAGCTTAGAGCTTTTAATGAAATTTAAAATTAGACTTTGTATTCTCTGTTTAGAATTTCTAGATTATTTAAGTACTCGTATGTGAATAGCTTTGCTCAAATTCATTCATAAATCATGACATCAGCATTTTATTAAATGTATACATTAAAGGAAGCATTACATAAACAAGTATGTTGTGTTCGTGTTACATTATATCTAAAAAAATATGTCTCTATTTTGCTTTCAAAAATTGATTCTTTTTTGATTTTTAAAGATAGTAATTTACTGATGCTAAAAAAACAAGCAACATTGTAATCAACAAAAAGCTTTAGACTTTGATTTTGTGCAAAAGAAACTAACTTGAACGCTTTTGAAATTTAACCAAGCACATATTTTGTTAAGTTTATAATGATTGCTAGAATATTTTTTCAAAATTAGAGAATAAATACGTTTTAATATTTAGCTAAATTTAATTTCAAAATGTGTATAAACTTTATTCACTATATTTATACACTGAGATTAAAATAATTTCATTTGGTCTGAAAAATTAAAAAATGTCAAGTGATTTTTATCTACGATACTACGTAGGACACAAAGGAAAATTTGGTCATGAGTTTTTGGAGTTTGAATTTAGACCAGATGGAAAGCTACGCTATGCTAATAACTCAAACTACAAGAATGATACTCTTATTCGAAAAGAAGCATATGTGAACAAGGCTGTAATGGAGGAACTTAAGCGAATAATTGAAGATTCGGAAATAATGAAAGAAGACGATGAATTGTGGCCTCCACCGGACAGAGTAGGCCGTCAAGAGCTCGAAATCGTTATGGGCGATGAGCATATTTCGTTCACTACTTCTAAAATAGGTTCATTGGTTGATATAAACAACAGCAAAGACCCCGAAGGTCTAAGATGCTTTTATTATTTGGTTCAAGATGTAAAATGTTTAGTTTTCTCGTTGATTGGACTCCATTTTAAAATAAAACCAATTTAGAAATAAATTAAAATTTGTCAACAGAGTTCATTTTAAGTGTTATAACTTTTGTTTTTCTTTTAAATAAAAATTATGTTCAAATAAATTGTATAATTAAAGAAATTAATTTTGAAAATTTGGAATAAAAATTACTAAAATGGAAATTTATGGATAAACTTTACTTTTAATTTAAAGCTGTTTTTTTTTTAAAATAAAATTAGAAAACTTGGTATAAAAACTTCGAACCACTTGTTAGGAACTATTTTCACTACCTGAAAGAAAATGAAACATGTTAACAAGTAAATGGTTCTGAAGTAGAACAATCTAATTGATCATTGTTGTTGTGAAAATGAGGGCATTTTGAATCAGTTGACAAAGCTTCTGACAATTAAATCATTAAACTCTCATTTATTGAGATACCAAATTAAAATTCTACCACTTAAACACTTTATTAGTTGGTAAATTCTTTATTTAAAATGAAAAAAAAAGACAAAATTAAAATTTTTTAATTTGTTTTATTTTATTATGTTGAAAATTCTTTCAATTTTTAAAATAATAATAAGCCATCTACCTGGTTCGATCCAGGTCAAAAATTTTCCAACTCGTATTTTTTTTACAGATAAAAATTCTTTTTAATTACAATTTTCAATTTTTTCTCTTGCTCAGTAAAAGCTTTAAATTTATTAGTACCTTACGTTTGAGCTCTTGATTAAAAAAAATAAATTATTTTTTCTGGCTCAAACATTATTGAAAATTTAACCAACTTTAGACTTGTACCATTAGGTTAATAAGGGAATTTATTAATACTTAAGATATATTTGTATTTATATTAAAAGATGTAGTTTCTTTTAAAAAGGGAACTCTCAGATTTACACTAAATGGAAAACTTTAAATCGGGTTAGTATTAACCTTATTTAAATGAGTAAAAAGACTTGTTAATATTCAATATAGACTAAAAAAACTATTTGAATTTCAAACAATGTATATTAATTTTTTATATAAACTTAATAATTATTTATTTGCCGATGTCATCTTTTAAGATTAAAAAAAAAAAAAAAGTTTCAATTTAATTTTTCAATATTTCACTTTATTATACGGATGTAACAATATATGTATCTTTAACTGAATAATTTCTATCTATTTAAAGATAAATATTCTGAAAAAAAAATAAAAAATTTTTAATTTTTCAATTAAAATAATAAAAAAAAAATAATTTAATTTTCAAATATAATCCACAAACTGTCAAAGTTTCTTTTTATATTTTAAATCAGATTTCCCTTAACCCTCACTTTTCTTTTTTTTTAAAAATGTCTTATCAAAAAATTAGAAATTTTTCGTTTTATTTTTATATCAAGTTTCAAGTGACATAAGTTTAGCATTTAATTGGTTGACTCCAACATGTAACCTTGTTTTTAACATTAAGTTTATTAGAATCTGAATCACTGTAAATCTTTAAACCATTCATTTGTTTTTCTAGATTATTCTCTTGGCTATCTTGTTGCCTTGATTCATTTTTTTCCTTGTATTCCGAAAGCACCTGATTGTTATTCACAATTTCGGACCACTTTTTGCCAGACCATCCCATTGAATTAACTCTCTTTATTTCGTTTTCTTTATTTACACCTTTAGTTTGGTCAATTGAATTGCTTTCATCAGTCGATTGTTGTTGACTTGCTATCTCGGCATTACTGGACGCCAAAGCCGGAAATGCGTCAACATAAACTTGTTCGCTCTTCATCAAGTCATAATCAGGAATTTTTGCCTTTTCTTCCTCGGGTTTCTGATTTTCTCCCTTTCGATTAAAAGGCTTTCGATTATATCTTCGTTGTTGATTGCCGTTTGAATCGTTGTTTTGATTCATTTTATGATTGTTACTATTATTGTATCTATGCTTTCTTTGATTATCTTGGTAAAAATTTTTTGGACCATACGAATTCCAATTATTTGAAAAATCTGCTGGAAAATAAGCAGGATAGTTTGGGTAAAACATCATTTGTTGAGAGTAATCATAATATGGATTAACAAATTGATAGCTAAAATTGTTTACCAGAGGATTTTCGAAGCCGTAAAATTGTGGAGGACAATAGCCGTAGCCATAATTTTGCTGAAAACCATTCATTGATTGATCATAAAAAGGCTGATTGTTTTTGGACGGCTTGTAATTATTTTCAATGACGTTTGAAGATGGTTCCGGTGCATTTTGAAATGTAATAGATGTATCTTGTGTTTTATCAGATGAATATGACTCATTATTTTCATTTGTAATTTCATCTTGTTTAGGCTTTTCATTCGTTTTAGAATCATTTATTTCTTCATTTAATAAATTTTTCTCGACGTTCGTAGTTGCAATCATTTTGCTCTGCAATTTTAATAGATAAAATCTAAAAAAATAATTAGCTTGCAGTTAAAAAAAAAACTTTGGAATTAATTTTTGTTTTGACAATATTTAAATAAATTTGATACCTAGAATTATTTTAAAATAAAAGCTTAACTTGCTAAAACTATTAATTCGATACTTTTTTTTCAATTAAACTAAATTTGATAATATTTAGATCGGCTTGTAGTCAACAATCAAATTTGAATCTAAAACTAGACATAAATCCAAATTTAAATGAATTAAACTTAATAAAAATATCTTACTATTTAAAATAACTGTAAAATATATTATTTATTGGCTTGGCCCTAAGTACGAATTAAAGCAAGGTTGTTTTGGGCTTTTTTTAATTTGAATTCATGTTGTAAATATAGATTCACTCACTGTATTGTATTGAAAATATGAATGCGTTTTAGAAAATTCTATTAAACGTGATGCATTGTAGATAAATTTTTTTAAAATTTTTTAAATGTTCAAGCATTATTTGCCATGTTGAAAGCTTATAAAAAAATCTAAAGCACATCTTTCAGTATTTTATCGTTACTCATATAAGAAAAAAAATCTCACTAAATCAAACATTGTTCTGCATCGTTTTGGATAAATATTTATAATTATGATAAGACTTGAAGCTAAAAATAAAAAAATAGTTTTCTAACTAGTTTTAAAAAAAAATATGAGCCAAAATTTAAAATTAATTTTTATTAAATATGACAGTTTATTTTCAATTTAGAATTATTTAATTAAACTAAATATACTTTAATAAAATTGTTTAAATATTTAAATAATTTAAAATTCGGACAATTTATTTGCTTATTTTTAACTTCTTTCACACAATTCTAGTAAAAATAAATGACAATATGACCCATATAGAATTTTATAAAATATTTTTTAATTCTAGACTCTTTACCGAGCCTCTAGAACATATTTTCTTAAATTTTAAATCTAACATGACCTTTACAAAATAATTCCAGGAACAAGAATAATTTTTTTGAATTTTTTTTTCATATTTTATTTGATTAAAACATTTTCAAAACCCATCATAAATCTTTATGTTATTGAAAAAAATTGACAAAATTTTTCTAATTAAAATTATATATCTTAGAAAATGTTATTTAAATAAAACAAATTTTTAAATTGCTAAAAAAAGTTAATTTTATAATGCCAATTTTTTTTAATTTAATAAAGCAACAAAACAATCCTTTTTTCTGTAAATTAATGTGAGAATATGCTTATTTAGAACGCATTGCACTCTGTTTTTCTTAAGACAAATTAAAATCAGACACTTAGCTCATGGCAAATAAAGCAACAAGTTATCGCTGAAATTCTCAAGTCGTGATTTGTACCATTATTGTAATGCGTATGTAGAGAAAATATAAATATACGAGACTTACTGTTTAAAATTTTTAACAAATTATTGCCACTTTTTTTGTTATTTTTTTCGATTAAATTTAATAAAATGAAAAACTTCAGCCAAGCAAATAAAATTTTTATCGGCGGTCTTAGCTGGAATACAACAAGAGAAATGCTGCAAAATGAATTTATGAAGTATGGCGAAGTTACAGATTCAATTGTAATGAGAAATCCGGAAACAGGCGCATCTCGCGGATTTGGTTTTGTTACTTTCAAGGATCAACAATCGACCGATTTAGTAATGTCATCGGGCAACCAGCACACCATAGATGGTAAAATAGTTGATGTAAAACTATGCAACCAACAACAACAGCAACAACAACAGCAGCCCCAACAAATAAGACAACCAATTCCATCATATTCTAATTCGTCTCTTTCTTCAATCAACACAAACAAATACAATAATTGCAAAGTTTTTGTCGGAGGTTTACCACATGGTACCCAAGACATGGATGTCGTTAATTTTTTCTCCAGATACGGAAATGTCAAGGAATTTAGAATGATGTACGACGAAAGCAAACAAAGACCAAGAGGATTTGGCTTTATTACTTTTGAATTGGAAGAAAGTGCTAATCAAGTTCTAAAAGAACATTACATTCAGTTTAACGGAAAGCAAATTGAAGTAAAGCCGCAAATGCACAATCAACGACAACAACAAATGTTTTCACAAAATTATAACCAGGCGTCGCAGCATGGCTACATGAGCAATTGGAACAATTCTCAAAATAATCTATGGAGACAAAATAATTTACACAACCAAATTCAACATCAGCAATGGGCTGGCCAAGGATTTGCATCGGCAAACAGTCAATTTTTTGTACAGCCTCAATCAAACTGGAGCAACTACAATTTCTATAGTCCGGCCGGAAATGCTGCTCAAAGCCAATCGACTGGCTACTATCCACTTGATGGAGCTGCAGTGAGCGCTGCTGCTGGTTATTCATCTTAAATTTTTAGTTTTTACTTATTATTGATGTCGTTACCTATTTTTTTGGAAAAAATTTTTAAAAAAATTTAATTTTGTCTTGTTTAGGCCGAATTTTTTTAGAAATTTTTTTTTGAGGATTTTTTAAAATCTAAATAGTTTATATTTTAAATAAATCGAGAATAACGAATAAACTTTTTTAACCCATTCGATTATTTCAATTATTTAAATAAAGAAATTTAACAAAAAAATCAAAAATTAACAATAACTTTTTCTCACTTCTAATAAAATAAACTAAAAAAAATTTTTTTTCGACATTTTCAGTAAATTGTTTGTTTTTTCAAGCATTTATTCAAGTTTAGCTTATAAAAAAAAAAAACTAGAAAATGAAGCAGGGCAATCAAACCCCTTTGATCCTCTTTTTGAAGACTCAAACTGATTGCCAAATCAAGCTGGTTAAATATTCTGTATTCGAACCAACATATTTTTAAACTCATTCTAAATATTCAAAGCAATCTAATAACCAGGATATGGTGGAGGTTTATCATTTTCAAATTGTTTTAATTCTGAAACATCCATTTTGACCGACTCTAAAAATAAAAATTTAATGTAAATCCACAAAACATTACAATAAATTGAAGTGATAAAATTTTAATCAACCAGCTCAAAAAAAATATTTAATTAATAAAAATTTTTCTATTATAACTTCTTCCTGGATAAGTATATTTTTATATATGTAAAAAACTTCAATTTAATTTTCAATCTAAACTTCAATTTACTGGTCATGACTTAAAAAATCGTACTTGAGTTTAATTTAGATTCTTGTTCGAATAAATTTGTCATCAGTTTATAGATTAGAATCAAAAATCCAACAGTTGCTAGTCCAAAACCAATAAAATAAAAAGATCTAAAAAAATAATTTAATTTAAAAATTAAAATATAATTTTCAAATACTTGTTTAATTTGTAATTCATATATTTGACAGTTGAACTCAGTACTACGGTATTATTTGATAGTGCTGTTGTATTAGATAAATTAATTCCATTTAAGCATTTAAATTGATCAAACCATTCGTAGTCCTTGTTTCCACAAAATCTTTTACTACACGTGCCAGAACAAAATTCATTACCATAGCAAATTTTCTCTGGAATAAGATTTTCATTATTATCATAATAAGCTAAGCATAGTTTTTGCTTGACAGGACCTTTTTTTTATTGTTTTACACTTTGAACAAGTGAAAATTTTTAATCAAAATAAAACCTAAGCCCATATTAGTTGAATCAAAATTATTTAGACATGCATCCTGATTAGAGAACGCTTCTAGCTTTTTATTACAACAATAGCGTTTGTGGCATCCTCCACAACAGTACTTTTTACAAGATTTTTCATCTTCCAAGAATCCGTACTTATCCACATAAGCTCTGCAAATCGATTTGACTTTAAATGGAATTTGAAAAATAAATTTCTTTAAAAATAGAAAATCTGTTACCTGATAAATGTTCATGGCTAGATGATTCATCTGAATCTTTTTTACCTAAATGAAAATTTTTTTTAAGACAAGATCAAATTGGAAAGTGATCATGCTTACTTGATACCCCAAGCCATACGGACACAAACATAAATATAATTATATAAATTTTGTTGAATTTCATTTTCATTTCTAATTAGAAAAAAAGAAATTTTTTTTGTTCCATTAGGTTATTTTAATTTGACTAATCGTGAATCGATAAGATAAAAGTCACGAGAATAATATTTGAATAATTTTTTTCTAGTCATATCATTGTTTTTTTTAATCACTTGCTCTAAAGCCATTTTCATCTGTATCATAGTCCGAAATTTAGATAGCAATAATAGAATCAAAATATACACCATTAAAACTAATCCCATTTTAATTAGAATGTGTTTAAAAGTAAACCTAAAGTAAAATATATTTTTTTTTAAGGCTAACGAAAAAATTCAATTTACCATCCTGATATAAACATTAGAAAAGTTTTAAAAACAATTTTTTTATTCATTTATACAAAATTATAAGCTTCGTTATGGCTACGAGTGATTTTTTTTTTCAATAAAGTATTTTAGTTCATAGATACTAAAAACGCTTAATTAATAAATTTGATTTAAATTTTCATAAGATAATAAATCTTTGTAAAGACTTACATAAAATATTTTTTTAATCGAAGAAACAAAATTTAGATAAAAAAATTGAATAAAAAATACCATTTATTTAAATTTATTTAAAATCATAATTATTAATTTAATAAAAAAAAAATTTTTCTAACAAAACTAAATTTTTACATATTGAAAAGTTTGTTCAATAAAGAATCGAGAAATATTGGAGACAGCCCAGAAAGGAATGTAATTATCGCTTTTTTTAAATTAATTTCCAACTCAAATATTCACTGTTTCGTAGAATTTTTCATAAGCTCGGATTAGAGAAAATTAAAACATTGAACAACCAAAAGAATTAAAGTGATTGATATATTTGTTTTTTTTATCGAGCCAATATTAATAAGGCTTGAGGCTTAATTTAAATTTAATAAAATATTGTTTTAAAATTTTTAATTCAAAATTACCTCTTTCTTGTAAATTGATGCGAATAGTTTGTTGACACATTTCAGAAAAATGAACTAAAGTATAATTAGTGTAATAGCTTTCGTTAGCTAAATAAATTGTCAGTCTACTAATAGACTGAATATTTGGATCCTCTATATTATCATTTATTAAAGTGTGCTTAAAAGGTGCTAGAAGGTCTCCTTCTAAATTCGTAATGAGACGCTGATAATTTCCAAGTGTAAACTTCCATATAATATCCGTAGGGTTATTTACTTTTTTATAAAATAGACATTGTATGTCAAAAGTTGAATTTAAACTGTGCTGATTTAATGAAACAATTTCGGGTGAACATTTAAAAAGTGGACCTTTTTTAAAACAAATAAATAATTTTTATATAATAAAACATTAATATTATCTTACATATATTTGATTTCGAAGAATTGACAAGGAAAAACATTAAAATAAATAATTTTGCTAATTTTTTTTTAATCAATTTTGAAAAAGTCTCCATTTCAGTGGCTGTTGTCGAAAATTTAAGATAATCTAAAATTTTTATCTATCAATTTCTCTCGAGTTTTTTTTTTTCAAAAAATAAAATCAAATAATTCTTCAATGTTTTTGATCATCTAAAACAAAAATAGAAAAATTCTAATTAAAAAGTTAGCACAAAAACTCATACAGAGAAGATTTATTAAACTTAATAAAAAGAAAACAAAATTTGATTGAAATTGATTCATGATTACCTAGAGAACACGAGGCACTGAGTCTTTTCTAACTGTTAATTTGGTCCATATTAAATTTCAATATTAATTACCACATAGTTACTACTACCGAATGGGCGATTCGCTTTTCTTTTAAAATGGTTTAAAATTTCAATCGTCTTGTATAAATATTATGCTCATTTAAATATATGTAATCTTGGCCGAAAAACATAATAACCACTTGGTTATCTTAATTGTTCATTTTTTTACATAATAAAAAATAGAAAAAAAAAATTTTGAAAAAACAGATGACAATTTTAGAGATTATAAAAAATTTGAAATCTTAAAATTTCATTTAACTGACTATTTATGTCATTCTAAACCAAGTTAGAAATTTAGTACAAAACTATTTTTACTAAATCTCTTGCTTTAATCTTCGTATTCATTAAAAATATTTTTAATAGCAATAACAAAATAAAACTAGATTTTAAATTTAAAAGAAAAACTTAAACAACCCTTCTCTTTCTTTTAGCAGGTTATTTAACTCATATGCTCAAAATCACAAGATTTTTCCAAGACTGAGATAACTTTTAAATAACAAAAGATATATTTTTCAACTAAATGGCTAGCAATTTATTCGTAAAAGATTACGAATTGAAGATATAAATTATTACTGAAAAAACTGGACTTAAAAGTGCATCTATCGAATAGTTCAGATTGTTTGCTTTAGGTTGTTGTCGATTTCACTTCTTGTTCTAAATCAAATAAAAATTAAGTAAACAAAAATTAATGGAATTTTTTTTAATATCGATAAATCTAGCCGAAGTTTCGATCAAAATATAAACAGAAAATAATTTTAATTTAATTAACTGAGCAAATTTTAAACAAAAAAAAAAGATTGTACCATTTTTTTTCTCAAAATACCAAATAAAAATGAATCATAAATATATTCGAAAAATTGAGCTTTTTTTCAAAAATAAATTGAACATAAATCTATATCACTTGATGAAACAAATTTTAATCAACCGACACATGTAACCATGTAAAAAAAATTGGGTTAAAGCTATCTTTAATGAAGAGAAAATTAACCACTTTGATCATTTTGATTTTTTAAAATGTAAAATGGAAGAAAAAAGCTTTCTTGAGAGATAATTAGCTAGAAAAATTGATCAAATATTTGAAGAATAAACTTGACCAGCGATTGAAGAGTGACAATTTATGCCGACTATTTTTCACAATAAACTAAAAACGCCTAAAAAATAAATTCAAGTTCATAAATCAAATTTTTCATTTCAATAAACAATAGCTATAAATCAACTATATAAATATATATGTGTGCTTATTATTGAAGCTATCTTTGATATACCAAGTTCGAAGTGCTTAGCATTTCAATTCAAACCTCGTAGTATTCATTTTAAATTCAATTAAACACTTATTCATATATTATTTTTTTTTAGTGAAGACATTTAGCTTCCAAACTCTAAATCTAAATACCTTCGAAGAACCTTTAATAAAATATTCATTAAAATTTGCATGTAGATATCAAAAAATCTAAATACCACATTGGATAATTAAGCTATAGGCTTGAGAGCTTAGGGCGTTTTAGTGTTTGAACGGTGCACTTCTGGACACATCTTTGAGGCGTCCACGAGCTTTTTTTTTTCTATTTAAATCTCATGATATTTAGCCAAAAGGTTAAATTTTAGCTTTGAATAATCTTTAATTCATCTTATTCTCTTAATTAATAATTCTCGCATGTACAAACAAAATAGAATATATTATATTTCATTTTTTGTTAATAAAAAAAAAATAAAGTCTAACATTTCCTAGTTATCATATATCGAATTTATCGAATCAATCAAGCATAGTCTTGCTGATAAATTGAATTGTTTATGACGTTTAGTTTTTTGTCAAAATACCAAAGATTAATTTAAAATTAAATCTCTGATTAAATGTTCAAAATTATCGATTAAATTCCAATCTTGTCCGTGCATTAGTTGCCTCTCATTCTGTCCTTAATGAGTCATTAAGTCCTAAATTTCGAGGTCCTAATTAACCGACCGAAACACTATGCTAATGTTTGTGAATTTTATTTAGCCGTAATTTTCCTATATTATTTAAACTAGTTTTATTATAATGACTTTTTATGAGCTTTGTTTTTCCAAATAAAATCAAGCTACTTTAAATATTTGATGATTAAAAATGCGATTTTTGTGTCGGACTATTGGAAGGCAAACATGGTAATTAAATTTTACGAGTTCTCATTTTATAAGTTACCCAAAAATACCCAAAGATAACTTTTTTTTAACATACATAAATTCTTAGAATTCTTTATTTTTAATTTTTTAGACTTATATCTATATTGAAATTGAGATAAAATTTTATGAATAATTTAATAAATATTTATCTAAATATTTTTTTTCTAATACTCAATTACGGATGTCAGATTTTTTGTTTATCCCAATTTAGCTAGACTAAATATTAAACATTGAGACAAAACTTAGCAAAAAATAATAATAGTTAAATCTTTTAATTTCAAAAAATCCATAACAAAACCAAAAAAAAATTAATAAAATTTACTATCTCTTTCTGAAACACCTTCATTTATAAACATTAATTTTAAATCAAACGAAGATAAATTTTGAGGATTTATGGCCCTTTATAATCTCAAAGATATTACAGATGATAAATGGGAAGTCTAGAATTAAAAGGCGTTTCTTTAAACGTGTATAATTTCAATGTTTAGATGAGACTACCAGAGCAACCATCTTTTTTTTACAGATTATTAAAATTTAAATTCATCTAATGAAAACAAGAATTATTGCCCACTGATAAAATTGCCGACTTATCTCACTAAATGAAATATTAATTAATTTAAACATAAACAGATTTATTTAGAGCAAAAAATTTAAATAAAAAAAAATCAATTCTTAAAGCAATTTGAAAATGGACACGAACTTGATGGCTTAATTTCTCAAAGGCAGTCAAAAAACTAGCTAGGACAAACATAGTATTTTTGAAATTGTTACGTGATGACTGAAGCAATCTTTCACTTAGCAGAGACCAAAATGCGGAAATATCCTTTCAAAAATCATGAGAGCCACTTTCGAGTATTCCAGTGTATTAGTCAGAATAAAACCACATAGAACAAAAAAAACGCATCTATGTTTTTAATGAAATTCATTTTAACGATTTCCTGCTAGTTGAAATTAGAACAATAATTTATCTAAATAGAGGAAATAGATGAAAATTTTTAAAAATTCTTTCGAGTATAATAATTTATTTGAAATCGTAGAAAAATTAATTAAAATCCATTACTTTCTATTTGTTTTAGCCGAATATGTCTTAAAAGCTAAAATAATTACAAGATCGGCTAAATCTTTTAACAAATTCTCTCAAGTAATTTTTACTAATGGCATATCTATGATTTTAAATTTTATTAGAGTGAATACAAAATTCAACAAAAAGTGAATAAATTTTTACTAATTTACAGTGATTAATTATTTCAAAATTTTATTCATTAAGTTTTTTGTAAATTTAGTCTATAAGATATGATAAAAAAAATTTTTTTTATTTCAAAATTAATTAGAACATACGCATCTAAAAAAATCTAAATTTTAAATAAAAAAAAGCTTAAACCCAAAAAATAATTTTTTATTAATGACAAAAAATTAGTAAATCTGTTTAAATAAGAGCATGTTTTAAATTATATTTAATCTATCTTGTAATTTTTCCTCAAGATACATAAAGACAGAGTTGACTTAGGAATATTTGATCATTAGTGCATGACTGTACTCTAGAGGAAATCTAAAATAAATAAAATAAAATTCACAATGCAATTAAATGTTATTAATTAATTGAAATTGATCCTAAAAAATGTCAAATATGCTCTTCTTTGATCGTTTCAATACTTTTTTATGTTTTTATTTATCCAGAAAAATCTAAACCAAGTACAATAGAAATTTTTGTCAAAGGTCTTGATTTTTTGGCTTTGATTATGGTGATATTTAATTCCAAAAGGAAATAATTACAAAATATCAGTGAATACCAAAAGAATTTATTTAACAAAATAAAAGATTGTCTTAGAAAATGTTCTGTGTTTTTTCTAAAAATTAGAATTATCAATTTATGGTCTTCTGGACACTGATATAATAAGAAGGAATTTCGAAAAAATAACTCTTTTGAAATTTAAATATTTAACTGATTGTAATGAATTGAACACGATCAACTAGAAATCACTTAAAATAAGCCAAAAAAAATAATTAGAAAATTAAGTTTATAAACTAGGACATGGACAAAAAGTTTTTTTTTAAAAAGAGTTTATAACTGAAAATTAATACATTTCCTTAGCTAGTTTATATTAATTGGAAGAACGAAACTATAAAAATTATTCATGATTTGAAAAAAAAAGAAGCCTTAATTAAACACTAGCCTAAGAAAAATTACCTACTAGTGGACGAGTCCATACACAAGTTTGATATTTTTGAATAAAATTTTAAACCATAAGCCAAATCAAGTATCAAAACAACATATTCAATTTTGTAAACCCTTAGTTGCCTAAGAAACTTATCAACTTTGAAAAATTTTCAAACAATAATGCGAAAAAGTTAATCCAATGATTATTTTAAAGTTTAGTGCGAAGCCTAAAATTTCATTCAATTCAAGTATCATTCTAATGATTGTTTGTTCTCTTGAAAATAATAAAAATTTCTTCTAAACGTATTTATTAATTAATAAACCATAATAACTTGAATTAGCCATGTCTAAAATATCCTAAAAAATTCACTATTTAAAAATAAATATTTGATCTAATAAAATTTATGGAATTTTTTTTTGAATTTTAGAAAAAAAGTCAGTCTAAAGAAGTCTATTTCAATTTTTCAAATATTGCTTTATAAACTTAGGAAATGTGTTTTTATTAAACTTTAGACTAAATAATTTACTTTTTATTGAATCAATATTGATTGATTTTGATTTTATTAAAAAAAGTTCAGAGATTTGAACGAAAATTTGAAAATATCAATAAATTCGACTAGTAAACAAAAAAGATTAAAAACACTCAGGGGTTTTGTCAGTAAAAAAATTTAAATTTTTTTTTCTTCAAAGACTAATATATTAATTAAAGTGATTTGAAAAAAAAAAATCGTACAAATTTGTATTTTATGATTTATAGCTCATCTAGAAATCGAATACAAATTTGAAATTAAATTATTTTTCGAAATATTAGTAAAATACAATGAAAAAGCACAGCTCATTTAATCTTAATCAAGTGAGTTTAAAGCTCAATTAAAACTGTTATTTGTGAATTTTACTAATTTGATGTAGTGACAAGGTGTAGGAATTTTATCGGAAAAAAAAATCATGTTCGGTTAAACAGATATGAAAAGGAAATTTAAAAAAAATAGATGTTTTTAAGCAATTGTGACGCTTTTTGCACGAATAAATATGACAAATTAACTTTATTAAATTAATTACATTAGGACACTGAGGTCTATAAAACAAAAAATCCGATAGATTGCTTAGGAAAGAAGTGAAATTTAAAACTTCAATCAATTAAATTAAATTGAAATAAACTATGACATGTTTTATCGGCTTTAATGTTGTTTCCGCAAAATATGTGTTTCTAAAGCAAGTTTAAAATTTTTTTTCTCTAAGCACTCAACAGAATTATCGGATTTTTCTTCAATTTAGTCAAATAAAAAACATATTTCTTATCAGTTAATAATAATTGCATTCATTAATCCCTTTTTTTTTAAAGAAAAAATTATTTTGATGGGATCAAATTTAAAAAACAAAATAGAGTAAGTGGGATTTTAAATTCATACGTCAAACTCTACTAAATTGTACTTGAAAGATTTAGATTGATTTGTGAAGATTACTTTTTTTTTTAATTTATAAACAATCAAAACAACTTAAAAAAATTTTATCTAATTAAACTAAGATTAGTCACCTTTTTCTTAACCCGAGGGGACAAAAACAGACAAAAAACACTGTTTAAACGTGAGCGTTTAAACAAAATAAAAACAGAGGATAAACAGGCGTAAAACAGCCAGAAAAAAAAACTTTATTATTTTTGTTTTAAAAAAAGTATAAAGATAAGAAATTAGAAAAATTAAGTCATAAATAATTAAATTAGAATAAAATTTAACATAAAAAAGTTCAAAATATTTTTCAAAAATATTGTAAAGAAGGGTGTTTTTTAAACGTTTTTATGTGTTTAAATAGTGTTTCTGGGTGTCTGAGGTGTTTTCTATTTGTTTTTTAAGCGTTTTAGGCTGTTTTTTTAAAATTTTTTTCGATATAGGAGCATTAGATTTCTATTCAGATTTTTTTAAGTGTTTAAATAGCATTGTTGGGTGTTTGAGGTGTTTTTTAATGTTTTTGGCGGTTTAAAAACGGTTTAAAAACACTCTAAATGAAATATTTTGTTTTGTTTATAAAGTGTTTTTCACTCGTTTTTTTGGTCCAAAAACGCTCACGTTTTAAACGCAAAAAAACAAAGCGAAAACGCCTAAAAAACAGCTACCAAACGCCGTTTAAACAGCGTTTAAACAGTGTTTTTTGCCTGTTTTTGTCCCCTCGGGAAGCCTTAATTGCATGATTTATCTTTTAAAAACTCAACTAGGCTTTTTGAGAATTTTTATTTAAAAAAAAAATATGAAATTAAATTAGACTTGGACAAACATTGTGCCTGTTGAAAATTAAAGCTAAAATTTAGTAAAGAAACAACGACCAGACAAGCTCAAATACGAACTTGAGTAAACTTAATCAGGCCTTCAATTGGCCAAATTAAAGCTTTTTGTAGAGCATCACAAATATTTGCTTCTTATCAAATTTAAAAATTCCGAATTCTAAATTTCAATATTTCAAGCATTAAATATTTCGATAAAATTGAAAGTTTTTTTTTCTAGGTTCTGGACATAAGTTTATAGCCGAAGTCAAAAAAAAATTTTAAAAATCAATAAAAAAAGTATTAAAATGACTATGAAAAAGGTTTGTTTGCTTTAATAAATATGTTGTCTATGAATGTGTTTGCATTTCTAGCTCGGAATTAAAAAAAGAAAAATTATCGATTTAATAGTTTAGTATGTTTTATCATATAAATTTCTTTAATTGATCAAGAAATAAAAATCAATTAGATGAATCAAAGTCTTTAACTAAATTATAAGCTAAATTTTAAATCTAATTTTTGTTTTAAATGACCTTGTTAACTAAACTAAATAAAGAATTTACCTCATAAACAAATGGCTCTAATTAAAATAGTTTTTGACAATTTTATTCGAAATTTAAATGGAAATGATTTATTAATTCAAATCATCCTAAATTCCACTAAACTGGTCCTTAAAACAAAAAATTCAAATTCTATGAACAACTTGTTCTAATTATAGTCTCTTTTTTTTTAGAATAACAAAAATATCAAGGCTAGAGTTTAAATCAACAAATTCTTAACACGATAAAACAAAATAATTTTTTAATTTTTTTTTTCAAATCTCTCTAAAAGAAGACTTTTTAATTTTCTTTTGCTTTTTTGAATAAGTCACATTATCGCGTTTATTTACAAATTAATTATTCAAGGAAACTAGAAAAAAATAAAAAAAAATTCCGATCATAATCGGTTCTCTTTTCTCCTTATTTGGTTTCGTCGAAGAAGACTTGAAGATATTTTTTAAGAATGATTTGCCTATATGGGTAAAATGCTTGAAGAGTGAAGAAAAAAATATCTCTTTAATAATTCTTAAGCCATAAGAGAATTTTCTACTTCTTTTAGTTTGAATAAAAGAAGAATTTCGGCTCAATAGATGCAAGTGGAAAATAACGATAAAAAAAAAACTTTACTATTTACAACAAAAGAGCTGCTCGAGTGAAATTTTTAATAAGAGATAATTTAGTTTTGTTTAAAAAAAAAGAGGCGATCGAAAACTTATGCAATTAAATAAACAAAACGGAAATGAGTTATTCATATTTAACTAGATTATTATTTTTTTAAATCCACGGATGAAAAAAAAAAATAAAAAATTAAACCACTTAAACCTGAACTTGACTTCAATACCTATTAATTCAATGATTTTTAAAAATAAATAGACAAAAACACTTAAATTATTTATTTATTCATTTTTATCTAGATGCATTTAAGTGCTTAAAGTATTAGAAAAATTTTAATAAAATAAAATCTAAAATAAATTTATTGAATTGTTTTTTTTTCTTCTAAAACTAAGCAACATGTTCATGTTTTTAAATTTATTTCAAATCTAAAAGATTTACTAAAAAGAGTACAATTTTTATTTAGCTTCGTCATTATCTGATGAGTCGAAGCCCAAATCCTGTTTTGAATTGAGAAAAGCATCCAATTCTTCCACTGTTTTGGGATAGTTATGTCCGTCTGATTGGCTTAAGTCAAGTTTCAAATCATTCAAAGAAGCTACTAAAGAAGAATCAGTTGTTTGACTAGTAGTGTCATCTTTACTCCATGTATGTACGTTTTTGATGCATTCCAAAATATTCACTTTCGAAGTCAAATTCTTGTCTAACAAGTAATTTAACATTTCAGTGTCGTTGTCTTGATAAAGGTCCATAATAAACAGGTTTAAGTCATTTTTATCCTCATTAGTCAAAACATATCCTTTGTTGAGCAAAAGAATAATAATCTCCTTGTAACCGCGAAATACAGCCTGTTGGAAGCAAGTTCTGGTCATTGGTGAGCAATCGTTTACATCCACCCCGAGACTTACTAAAAATTCAATTATTTCGCCAAATCCCGAATTGCATGCCAAAAAAAGTGGCGTCTCGCCAGCCTGGCTACTTTTTAAATTTATGGGACATTTGTAATCAACTAACAATTTGGTTATTTGCAAATTTTCGTATTGAGCCATTGCATTACAATGCAATGCAGTCATATTAAACTCTGATTTTATAATCGGATTGGCGCCTCTTTTTAACAAAATTTCCACTATTTCGGTATTGCTTCTTTCGCATGCAGCCCACAACGGATTCAAAATGACACCACTTTCGTCTTCTCTAGTCTCATCAGCACTGCATCCTGCGTCCAATAGCATCAACAATATTTCCTTGTTGTTTAAGTAGGCCGCATCTGTAACATATGAGCAATTTGGATGACGAATGTTCAAATCAAAACCATTCTTAAGCAAAAAATCAACTACTTTAGGACAAGAGTTAATTATTGCTAAAACCATGCACGTAACACCTTCACTGTTTATGAAATTTAAATTTGCTCTATGATCTAATAAAATTTGTAATAAATTGACATCTTCTTGTTCGCAAGCGTACATAAATGGCGTACATTCATTCAAATCGGTTTCATTGCAATTCATTTGAAACACTTCCAAAAGCTCTTTGATCATTCCGAGAAATTTTTTGTCTCGATCGACCATATTTTCATTTGTACTTTCGTCAATAAGGCCATTTTCATCATTTACTTTGCACAAAAGATGCAAAATATTTTTTCCGCTAATATCTCTAACTTGAACATCAACATTATTCTTAATAAGCAATTCCAATATCGGAATGTTTTTGTAAAAGGCTGCACCATGTGCACATGTGCAATTGTCAATGTTAAGAATATTGACATCGCATCCAGATTTAACCAAAGTTTCACAAGTGGCCAAGTCGCCAAGTTTTGTGGCCCAATGCAAAGCCGAGTCATTGCGAGTGGTCAGAGCGTTCACAGAGCCGCCATACTGAACGAGCAGTTCAATGCACCGGTGTCTGTTTTTTGTTAACGAGTCGGGTCCAATTCCGGCACAAAAATGCATTGGGGTAATGTTGTTAAGATCATTAAATGAACAAAGTGTATTGGGATCCATTCGGTCAATTTTCAAATAGCGTTCAACTAACTCCACTAGTCCGTAGCCACAAGCTGTGTGCAATTTTATGAGACCTTTAACTAAAGATTTTGAGACCATATCTTCTATTACTTCATCAGCTAAATTGAAATTCTTCTCTTCATAGGCTTTTTTTAAAAGTAAGGTGCACATTTTTGACTCTTCTGACTTCTCAAATTCACAATCATCAACCATAATTCTTTTCGAATCTTCAAATTCTCTTGACACTTGTGAACACTCGGCCATTTTTCTAATACTTTGAAAATAAAATTTTTTTAAGCTTTTTTTTTTGAGAATAAAATTTTTTAAACAAAGTGTCCAAATAAACATAAGTATTACGTGAGTATAAAATAATTTTATTGAATTTGAATTTTTAATTTTAAATGCTGAATATTTGATATTTATTAAGTGCCGGATTGGATTTAAAATGTTGGTTTAGAATAAACATAAATCTTTTGTTATAGCTGAAAAATTTTGAGATAAAGCCTATAACGAATAATCGTTTGCGTTTATAACTAAAAATAAATACAGAAATATATATTAGAACATAAATCTTAGGCACAAAGTCGTTTCTATGGTAATTCAATTTTTTCTTAGATGTATTGATTTATTGCCATAAACCAAGAAGAAAACAAGCTTTGAAAAAACTAAAATTAATTTCCAAGAGCTTTTAAATTGGTGAATTCTATTAAAGAAATTTACAAATTTATTTTTTCATGATGTATCAAATAGATTTCAAATTTTAAAGATGCATTCATTCAAATTCATTCAAAGAATTTTTACAGGCCCATTTCAGGATATTTTTTTCAATTTTAATATTTTTATTTTCATCAAAATTGTTCAAAAAGATTTGATAGGATCCATTTTTTTGCAATTTTTTTTATAGACAAAAATTGAGTAAATTGTTTATTGTTTTTTATTCTTTTAAATACAATGAGGCAAAAAATTAATTAATAATATCTCGAAAAGACAAGCAAAAATTTTTTTCCAAATGCTTCTAGTTTAAATAACAATAACTTTGAGTTGGGAAAATGTCTTACTAGAAAGATGAGCTGAGACACATTGAAGACATCCTAGATAGATATATCGTGATAACCAGGTTGAGTATGTTATTTTTGAATTTTGGCTCCAAGACATACTTTAATTTTTGAGCCAACTCACTCTCAGAAATAATTTTAATAAAAATCCAATTTACCGATGAAAAATGATCCTTTGAGTCCCCTCTTTTTGGTTTATTTCTTCCTAGAAGAAATTTACAACACATCACGAAACATTAATCCTTAATTCAAAAAAATGTTATGATTTAAAAACAGCATTAACATTAACCATTTATTTGTAAAGTATTTAAAGAATTTAAGTATTGGATTTAAGTATAGTAAACCCCTAACTTTCTGTAAATCTCATTTGAAGAGCAAGCTAAGTAAAAATTATAATTGTTTTTTTGAAAATATTCAACTTTTATGATTTTATCAAGATTCTAAAACCAGTAAAAAAAATGGCATTAAAAATATCTCAGATGCTACCCGAAAAATAAAAAGCGGCGTTCACGAACGCGTTTATTCGTAAAATAAAACGGGTTTAAACTCTAACTTTAACCAGTTTTTTTGCGTTTTTTTTTTTAAGTTCAAACGTTACTTTTTTTATATTAAAAATCCATTTATGAGGTTTCTTAAAAAACGCGTTTTCATTCAATTATTTTAAAGATGTCATTTTACACAAACTTTGAATTTTTATAGGTGACTGGATGGGATAGGTGACGGGATAATATTAATTTTTTTTTTGGGGGAATAGATTTTTTATTAATATTTATGATTTAAAAATAATTTTTAAAAAAGTTCAAATTTGATATTTTATTGGAATTTAATTATAACGGCCTTTCGAGTTAAAAGCACTGATTATTTTTTTCCATTCTTTGTCTTCTTTTTCAGCAGGAAAGCGGTACTTTAAGAACTTCTGACAAAAAAAAAATTGAAATCAATGTAAGACAAATTTGCAACAAACCTTTTAGAAGATTGACTTTAATTGGGCAACAAGCTGGACGATTTGATTTATTTAAAGGAACTAACACATGATTTTTTGCTTCTTCTTTGCTAAACAAGATTTTTAAACAATTTGAAGCCAATTGATGCGCTGGATATCCATGGATATCTTTTATTAAATCATGTCCATTGAAAACCTAAAATTAAAAATAATTAATGATTTCTTTTTCAATTTAATTGTTTAAGTTTCATACAAAAGATACATTTCCTTTGGGCTTATAGAAAAAGATAATTTCTACAATTTACTAAGTGATGAGTGTGCCAAGCATATAGATAAATTTTTTCAAATTATTAATTTAGACAATGAGTTATGTTTGATTAGTTTTGAAAAAAATAAGGAAAGTGTGCTTTTGTTGAAAATGGTTAAGAAAAAATTTTATCAATTATGGATGAATTTGTTGAAACTGATTAATTTTTTTATTTTTCATAGAAAGGATGCTAGAAAATGCTAGAAAAAACGTAGAAAGTATCTTAAAAACGCGTTTAAACAGAAATCATAACGCGTTTTTTTTTTCCCGGGTAAAAGCTAGTTATTTACTTTCAGTTTAATTATAACAATAGCAAGGGTGTACACAAAATATGGGAAGAAATTGTTAAAAATTTCTTGGTCACTTTATAAATAACAATATTTCTAAATTTTTAAACTTTAACGAAATAGATGCTTCTTTTCATGGATACATTTAAAAACACCAATTTTTTTTAAATACAAATATTGGTCTTTTAGGCTAAATTGAAAGTTTTTTTATGTGTTTTAAAGTGTTTTATTGTTAATTTGGGCGTGCTCTTTCATAAAATCATGTTTGTTTTCTTAATGGACAAAATCTTTTAATTTATTTTCGAAATTTTTACTTAAAAATTTGATAATCGGTTGAGTAAAGTGGTGTTTTTTTCAGGTAAAAATCAATAAAAGTTTATAGTATTTTAGTTGATATTTTTTGTACATTTTATCTCTTTTGAAAAAATTTTTTAGAGAACATTTTTAGTTTTTTTTTGGCCCGTTTGAAATTTTGAAGTTTTAAAAATTTAGCTGATTAAAAAAAATAAATTTTACATAAAGTGCCTAAAAACTAAATATATTTACCTAACAATTTGTAAATTTACATCTTATCTACTAAATCTAATCTATAAAAAAACTGTATAAATCTTCAAAGCACTGTAAGAAATTTCAAACAAAAATTTTTTTCAGGTCTACAAATTTAACTATAACAGATCAAATTTCGGTGATATAAGATAACAGCTGATAGGTTTTTTAAAAAACATTTTTTTAAAAGTTAAATCTGTTTTAATTTTTTTTGGATTTTGATACCGAAATTCATAGTGTCAAAATTTAATTTTTACAAAAAAAAA
Source organism: Brachionus koreanus (assembly GCA_016987375.1). Lineage (NCBI taxonomy): Eukaryota > Metazoa > Rotifera > Eurotatoria > Ploima > Brachionidae > Brachionus > Brachionus koreanus. The sequence continues at coordinate 954,106 of PJRA01000412.1, forward strand.
TAGATACCAATATTTAAAATTTTTTATTCTATTTGAAAAAAGTAAAAAAATTTTGGCATATATTATCGATATGCATGATCTCTTTTCAAAAGCCAAATTAAAGATATGAACATTTAATTCCAGTGGTAGTAGTAGTTTAAACTGAAGCTTTTAGGTTAACTAAGAATTTCCCTAAAGAGGAGCTGTAGATGAAGCAGTCGTTTCTTTTTGTTTCGCAATCCAACCATCAAGTTTCGCTTAGAAACAGTTCAGATTCTTTGCATTTATCACATCTTCCGGAAGTTGATTCCATCCATTTATGACTCTATTTGTAAAAAGGTTATATCTAGGACGACAATGCTTTATTCTTTCACATAACTATTTCAAACAATAGCTATTTCTCCTCAATTCAATTATTCGCCTACCAGATTTTGACTGTTAAGAGTTACTTAAATGTAGTCTTGGCAAACATTGTTGATGATCCGAATCACGCACTTCTGGAATCAACTTTGTTGCTCTTCGTTGAACTCTCTCAAGCTCATTTATGTCTTTTTCTAAATATCTCAGCATCTACTCCAACCATTGAGCAATACAATAATTTGATAGACTCACAACGATACTTAATTACTCTTAATTAAACCCAGCATTCTACTTGTTTTAGCTGTAGCATTATTGAAAAAAATCCAAAATTAATCAAATATAAATCCAAAAATTTCTTTGAATATCTAGTATAAAAAAATGATTTAAATTCTGAATGCGAAAAATTTATACATATTTAGATTTTATTAAAAATAAATTCATATTTGATCAGATTTGATCAGATTCCAGCTTGATCAAATGTATTTTGAATTATCAAATTTTACATTAACACTAGAAGCATCAAAGGAGCCATTTTGACTCTTTTGAAAAAATTTTTAAATCTTCGTATCTTTTGAATAGATTTTTCAAATGAAAATATCTTTTTTGATTTATGTAGATTTTAAAATTTTCTTTAAAAAATGATATTACTCTCTAAAATTATTATAGTTTTTTTATAAAATATTTTTGAATTAAAAAAACGGGAAAAAATGCTTCAAGTGCTTCAAGGGTTAAATCTAATAAGACAAAATAAAAAAAATTGATCAAACGAAAACTGAGGCTTAAGCAGTTTTATTGAAAAAAAAATATTGAGAATAATTTTTAATATTTCATTTCATAAACCCAAGTCTAAAAAAAATAAATATTTTGTTTTTCAGAAATAAATAGTATTGAAATGATCAAAATAACTTTGAATTTTTTCCATTAAAATAATTTTGTTAATTGACAATTAATTAATAATTTTGACAATAAAAAAACGCTTTTCGAAATTAAGAAGAAAAACATTCATTCGACACAATCGTCTGATTAACAAACAAATCTTCAAAATAAGAATAAATCTAAATTTAGAAATCAACACTCAACTTGAAATTTATTTTCATTTAAATGTAAATAAAAATCAATTATTTATTTTTTAAATAATAATCGAATCTAACTAGGTTAGTTTCCATTCGAACCGGCCAAGGCTTTGCCGAACTATATTTTAAATAAATAAATAAATTTTTTAAATAATTAAATAAATATTCATTCTTTATTCTTGGTAATCAAAATTTCATTCTAATTTTTTAGGTCTCTAGAAGTTTTTTTTTTTTTTAGAATATTGAATAAAAGAAAATTTTTGAAAAAAAAATTACTTTAAGTCAAATAATTAGACTTATCCAAATAAAAATTTAAAATTTTATTCTCTAAAATTAGAATCTTTGTAGCAATAATTTGAAAAATGAATGATGAAATTTTAAAACGGCTGAAAAAAACCAATGAAAATTTGATCAATTACATTTCATTGGGGAGCAGTGACAAAAGCTTTGATTATCTTGTCGAAAATTACCTAATTGGAAATCAACTACGTTACATAAATGAATTCAACGATTCGATTAGCAATAATTTGTAATTAATTTAATTTTTTTTTGAAAAGCTTTATTATGTCGAGATTATAAATAATTTTATTAGTTACAATAATATAACTTCCTTTGCATGTCATTTTCTCAAATTCTTAGTCAGAAAACTTCTCGAATCTTAAAAAAGGCTCAATTCATATTTTTAATATGTTTTTTTTTTTAAAGAGTTGATAAAAATGGCTATGATGTGATCTTTAACAATTTTATTCAAAACTATAAGACAAAATTAAAGGAAATTGAGAGCTTTTCATCAACATTTGGATCCAATCATCGTAATTATATTATTAATAAAAAAAATTCGTCATTTTTTTAATTCTCTTTTAACCGTAAGCTGTTGATACATTTTTGACTTTTAGTTCAACACAATGTAAAACTTAATTTAATTTTTTTAATCTTCTAATTGAAGTTTATAAAAGCTACGAATAATTTTGATTTTGAAAAACTAAGCATCCAAAAATTCTCTGATTATCAAAGAGAAAAACTAAATCTTAGCAGAACATCTTTCAAACCACTTTGTTTAGATAGTCAATTAAATTTTTTTGATGAAAAAACACCAATCTTTCAAAGTAATATTTGACTGCGATAATATTTTTTCCCTAATTTTGTAAATAAGAAATTTTGACTGAGTCGCGAAATTTATCCGAAAAACAAAAAGAAAATAAAGCACTAAGTGAAAAAAATTTTTTCAAACAATCTCATAATATCGTTACAAACAATGATCAAGGAATTTCAAATAATTTGAATGAACCATGTTTAAACAATGGTTCCTATAAGCCTACATTGTACAAATCAAACAGTCTTCATTCATCTGGAAGTCAAATTTCACCTGCCAACTTTAACTCATTTAACAATTCAGTGAACAACTCAAACGGGAATAATTTTAATCCTGCTAATTGTCTAAATACCAACGTTTTTAATAACAACCTAGGTGGAAATGGATTTTCAAACAAATGTAAGCTAATAGATAATTTTTTTTAAATTAATTAATAGTGTTTGACAAGTCTCTTCTTTGAGATATGAACCTAGAGCTACTAAAGTAATTTTTTTTATAAAATTCATAAACCAGCTCATTATATAAAATATAAGTGCTATAAAAGAAGAAATGAAGATGAAGAGACCAAAGAAAATGATGGTAACTATGATGTAGATACAAGTTCTTTCAAATCTGCCAAAGAGCAGTTAGTGTTGGACAATTCCAAGCAAAATCAGTCTAGCCAAAATCAAAATAGTTATTATTCAACGGCTAAAAGACCCATGAACAATCCACCTGCAAACAATCCAGCGAAGTAAGTAATGGGACCTTTTGAAATAGTAGTTTTTAATTTATTTTCAATACAGACGAGGCGTGCATAGCAAATTTAATCTTCCTCTTAGAAATAATAATCATGATGATCAAGCTTCGAATCAATCGAATTTTTTGAATCAAAATAAAAATAATCAGCTTAATAATAACACAGAAATTGAAAGTCTAAAAAACATTGATCAAAAACTAATTGAAATTATCATGAGCGAAGTAAATCCATTCTTTTTAAATACTAATGCAATAAAATTTTTAATTGTTTTTTTTTTTTATTATTTTCAATTTCCAACATTTATTGTTAAATATAATGCTGAGCTATTTTTTTGTTGTTTAAATGTTTTCTCTTCTACTAGGTGATGGATAAGACACCTCCGATTTGTTGGAATGATATTGCTGGACTTGATTTTGTGAAAAAAACCATTAAAGAAATAGTCATATGGCCAATGCTTAGACCGTATGTAAAATTAATTTCTTTAGTTCTCTTTTTGCTAAAAAAATTCTTAATTATTAATTAATTAATTAATTGATAATTTGAAATTTTAAATTATATGTTTTGTTTCAATGATAAATACGTAGAAATATTTGACTAATTGCTGTGTTCTAGAAAGTTAAATTAAAGTTTAAAAAATCAATATAGATAAACAAAAAGGCTTTTAAAATTAAGTTAATCAAAGCCTGTCTATAATGTCTGTATTTTCGCTTGAATCTCCTGGTTTAAATCGAAGTCAAGTGAAAATTTTTATTCAAAACAGACTCTAATCTTATTTAAACATTTTTTAAAGACACTTTAAAGCTATTGATAATCAAAGAATATTCTATACTAATCAAATAAAATCTTATTTTTAAGAGATATTTTTCATGGACTTCGAGGTCCTCCAAAAGGACTTCTATTATTCGGACCCCCAGGTTCGCTTTTTTTCTATTAAGTTTTTTTTTTAGATATTTTAATCAAATATTTCTTTTAACGGCAGGTACAGGCAAAACTCTGATTGCAAAATGCATTGCTAATGAGTCAAAATCGACTTTTTTCAGCATTACTGCTTCAACATTAACTTCAAAATGGGTGAGAAAAAAAATCTATTTTTTTTTTAATTTAAATAAAATTCAAAATTTGAATCAAAGCAAGGCGAAAGTGAAAAATTGGTGAAAGTTTTATTTGAAGTGGCACGAAGCTATCAACCAGCGGTAATATTTTTGGATGAAATCGATTCGCTACTGTCACAGCGGTCAGATGATGACCGTGAATCTTCAAGACGTTTGAAAACAGAATTTTTTATCCAAATGGTTGGTAGAAATTTTCTTTAAGAAATTACAGATATTTTTCATTTTTGAATAGGACGGTGCTCGAACTACTGGCGAAGAGAGAATATTATTGATTGGAGCTACAAATAGGCCACAAGAGCTAGATGATGCAGCCAGACGTCGTTTTGTCAAAAAATTATACATTCCATTGCCAGAATTTATTGGCAGAAAACAAATAATAATTAATCTAATGAAAACTCAGCCTTGTAATTTAACTGAACAAGAAATTGATAGAATATCAGAATTGACTGAAGGTATTCGTGCTTTTATCATTCAAATTGATCAAAATTATATGATTAATTTAAATTTAGATTTCAAAATCAGACATAGGCGTTTTTATTTTATATCTAATTAGGAATATAAACAAAGAGAAAATTTATTTGAATCAATAATCTATATTTAAATGATTTTTATTTTAGGCTATTCAGGGGCTGATATGACGCATTTGTGCAGAGAAGCAGGTAAGCTCTTAGAGCATGACACAGTGGAAATTTTAAAATTCTTTTTTCCCCAGCAATCGGCCCGATTAGAAATCTTGAAGGCTTGATAGAAACCGTGGCATTAGATCAGGTGAAATTATTTAAAGGCTATTTAAAAATAATCAAGACCTAATTCGAGTTTTAAGTAGAATTTTTAATTTATTTCTAAGTGATTAGACACAGACGATAAAACCACGTCAACAACTATGAAAACTAAATTAATTTAAGTTTCTCTATGCGTTTACAATCTTAAAAATGAGATAAGCTTAAGAATTGACAGCTTAGGCTTTTAAGAGCTATTTAATTCTTCTAAAAACTTTTAAAAAAGTCTACTAGATTAAAATTATCATTGAATTAATTCAAGTTTTTACAAACTATATCGCAAAAATTAGTTTGGCAGGAATTATTTAAACTCTAGGTTTTATTTTTGATAAAACTTAGATTGATACATTTTCAAAAAAATTTATATATTCCAAAAAATCAAAAAAAAAAAGAATTTTCAATTAATATACATAATAATTCAAATTATGAAATTATAAAAGTTAATTGTCAGTATTTTAAAATCACTAGTGCATTTGGTACGATTTGTTAAGTATTGATTAAAATGTTCCCAAAAGTAAATTAAAAAAAAAAAGATGAATTTTTAAAACTAATCTTAGCAGTCAAAATTCAATTAGTAAGTTGCATAACTATTTAAAAAAAAAAAAGTTTTTTATTTTGTTTTAGTTAAAATAAGATTAATATTTAGATTAATATTGAGATTTGTGGAAACTTATAATAATACTATTATTGATCGATATTTTTTATTTTATTAACTCTTGAACATAAGATGATGTAAATGTGTTTTTTTAATTAGTGATTTTTTTGTTTTAAAATTTATCAAAAGGAAAAATTTAAACAATTTTTTAAGAAGGAAAAATATTTTTTTAGAATTTTTGTTATCTAATTTTTTGGAAAATAGCTTTTAATATTTAGCTAAAAATATGCCTATTATTGAGCTATTTTCTATTTTTTCAAAATTAATTCTATAACAAACACTAAGTTCACTGGAAAATGGAATTTTGAATTGCTTTCACTCACAAAGGAAATACATAGCAAAATTCAATTAAAACAAATTTTTCAAATTTTTCTAAAGTAGAAAATATAAAGCAAGAATAGGTCGTTTAAAGTTTCTTAATAAAAATTAGTTTAAGAATCAGAGTTTTTTATTCAACTTGTTGCTAAAAATAAATTTTTAAGGTTAGAGAAATAAATTTTCAAGACTTCATGGACGCCATGCAGCAAGTTCGCGCATCTGTTTCCACAGATGATTTGGATGCTTATGTTAAATGGAACGGTTCTTTTGGATCAGTGCCGATTCTAAACAAATAGCGATCGAATTTGAGAAATTTTCAAAATTTTTTGTATAAAAAACTACTTGAAAATTTCTTTCATTAATTTCTTTTCTACTTTATATCAATTGGAATTTATTTTTACACATTAAAAACTTCCTCTCTGGCTTTTCCTGAAAATTCGTTTATTCCACTTAATGTGATTTCGAACTACACTAAAGTTTTCTATTAATTTTCCGAGATTATATTGTTAAATAAATTTGAAAATTTTCAATATTCAATTATATATAGCAATTAGTATAAAAGAATTTTTTTTATAAATAAATCTATCTAGAAAGAATTTGTTATTCAATTTGTTTATTTAAGCGCCTAAAAGGCAGCAAATGGTAAAAAATTTCAATATTTGCAAAAAATACAATCAAAAATCAAACAAACTAATATGATTAAAATGTTTGTTCGGAAAAAAACGCTAAAACTAATTTAGCTAGATCGTCTATGGGGATAAATTAAAATTTAAATCAAGTGGGTAATACAAATTGTGATAAAGTGGAAAAAATTTTACACATTATTTAAAATAAGTTCGCATTTATTAGATAAATTTCTTACTGTTGTTTTAATTTTATTTTCCTTAAATTTTGTTATTATTTGCTTTTTAAAGTTTATTATCATTCCTTTTTTTTTTCTATTTTTCTTATGATATTTTAATTTTAGATTAAATGTAAAATTTAACTTATCGCTTAAATCACATGCGATGATAATTTTAAATAATAGAACGCTTGAGTCAAACATCACCATTGATTCCTCTAAATTTTTTAATATATTCAATCTAGTTTCTGTTAATTACAAGGTGCCTCTTGGTATTTTGATTTCTATTATTTCGTTTATAGCAATATTCGGCAATTTGCTTGTGATTACAGCAATTGTAATTGACAAATCCTTACGAACCGTAATTTTAAATTCAATTCTTATCGGATTAACTAAACAAATCTTCAAAAAAATTGAATAGAAAAAAAATTATAAAAAAGATTTGGAATTTTCTAATTTATAATGGACAGTTAAATATCCATTTTACAATTAAGTAAAAATGGATATTTAACTGTCCATTATTCTTATTTCAATTTGTCCATGGGACTTAAACTTTAATTAAATAAAAATAAAAATAAATAATTTAATTTTCTGTTTAAGATGAATTTTAATCCGATAATTTTTTCATAAATATATTTGTAAATATAAAAAAAAATTTCTAGATATCAAACATATTCATCTTGAGTCTATCAATATCTGATTTAATGATCGGTTTGTTTGTTATGCCTTTGAGTGGTACAATAATTATTTTTGATAAATGGCTATGGGGACCGTATATTTGTAATTTTCATTAAATTTTTAGAAGATTTTTTTTCATAAATTGATTCTTAAAGGTCGCTCATGGCTTTCAATTGATTATATTGCGTCAACTGCGTCAATATTTAATTTGTTTACACTTAGTGTAAGTTTATTTTGCAATTATTGATCGGATTTAATTGATATGTGTAAATTTTATTTATGGTTTCAATTTTAGTAGGATTAAGATCACTAACCCATAATAATTTTTAATCCTCATGGAGATATATTTAAATGTTTCTATTTCAGGATGGAATTCAAATTATATATTTATCTAAAGTACTGATAAATACAGAATTCTATTGCTTTCTTTTGTTTTAAGCTTTTTGTTATTTTCTTTAAGCTTAAAAAAAAAATAATTATTTAGCGGTTTAAAGCTTGGAACAAAAAATAGAACCTGGATCATAGTTATTTTTACAGTTAAAATTTATTTTAGCGTTAATATTTTGCATTCTTTGTTTCCTGACCTGGAGAATTTTGGATTAAATGTAATTAATAAAAATTATTTCAATTCCTAATTTTGATTAGAATTTCTGAAATATTGTAAAAAAAAATATAAATAAATTTGAAAATGTAATATAAATTTAAAATTTTTTCAATTCGGCTAAATTTTGTTAAAATTTTGCTTTTAAGCAATTAATCTTTCAAAATAATTGCTAAAAAGCAAAAATTTAACTTCATTCAAAATTAAACAAATTAATCACTATTTTAAAATTAAAATCTTATTTAAAAATTATTCTTATTTCCTTAATTAACTATAAAAGTAAAGAAAAGATTGAAAAATTGAAATAAACTATGCTTAAAATAAACAAGCAATTTATCTTAAATCATATCTTATTCAATTTGACAGTGTTTTACCATATTTTAATTTTGAAAACAAAATTTTAATAATTTATATTTTAAAATTAAATTCATGTCAAATCTTTCATTATATTCAATAAAGTATGGCTAGCTGATAATAAATAAGCCCATAATTTGATTTTTCAATTTATTCATTCAATTAAAAAAATGCAGATTTGTTGCCTTAATTAATTTCTATTATGATTTATATGGAAAAATTAATTAAGGCAAACTAATCTGAAAATAATTTAATTAAATAAAATATAAAATAATGATATATTTTTATCCAGGTTGAAAGGTATCTTTCAATTACATATCCGTTGAAATTTATGACCTATCAGTCAAAAACAAAAGCAAAAATAGCAGTTTTAATTGTATGGCTTATATCATCCCTTTGGATCATACCAATAAATCTTTGGTCACACTTTTTCAAATACAAACGAAGAATATCAATTCAAAACAATATTGTGCAAAGATGCACCACTGACTTTGAGACTGACAAAATATTCAAGATAGTGACAACTATTTTTAATTTTTATATTCCATGCATTGGTATGATAGCAATTTATTCAAAGATATTTATTACAATAATAAAAAGATCCAAGTCAGAAATTGGCGTTTTTTGCTACAGTTCATACAACAAGATTCCCATTAATGAAAATTGCCTAAAAAAAACTGCTTCCAAGTCTTCGGTATCTTCAACCCACTTCGACTCTCAGATACGACATAAGAATTTTAGTGTTCTAAGTGAATATCATGTTAATCGAAAAAGAGTTACTTTTAAGAAAAAACAATCGGTGCCTTCATCTTCGTCAAATAGCGGAAGTTTTCGATCAAGAAAAAATTTCTACATTCAGTCAAGTAAAAAAAAAATGCCCAAAACTTTTACTCATCTAAGTCAGATTTCTAATCAACAAACAAAAAAGTTCAATTTGATAAGTTTTGTCAATTGTCGTCGTGAATGCAAAAGTGGAATGGAAGGCAGAGATTTAAAGCTTGCTGTAAGACGAAATGCATTAATCGAGAAATATCCAACTATGTATGAAAGCAATCATTCATTTGAAATCGAACAAGTAAAAGAAAGCAAAGGAATATTCAGTATTTTAGACAAATTTGTGTCGCGTAAGCGTCATGACAAATACGATGTCTATTCGGCTCGTCTTAAACAGCAAATAAAAGCTGCCAAACAGCTTGGAATTTTGATTTTTGCTTTTTTAATTACATGGATGCCATATTTTGTTACATTTATTGTTGTTGCATTTTGCTCCGATTGTATCTCAGACAATTTATCAGCTATTACTTTATGGCTTGGATATCTGAATTCAGCTATAAATCCAATTCTTTATCCTCAGTGTAATAGCTCATTCAAACATGCTTTTCGACGAATGCTCAGAATTTCGCCTAAGCGAAAAAAAAATCAAATGGATATTATTAAATTAATGCATAATAGTTATAAATAAATTACTTTTTTACTTAATAAAATATTTAAATTTTCAAATTTTTTATTAGAAGTCAAAATTTTGCAAAAAATATAGTTTGATAAATTTTTTAAAATAAAAGTCTCAAAAAGTCCAGTTAGAAAAAGTATTAAATTATTATAAAGAACATTATGTAAATATTAATTGGGAAGAGTTTGTAATAACTAAATCTTATGAATCTATTTTATGAGAAATAACTAATTCTTAGATTTATGAAAATGCAAAGAAAAAAAAAGGAAAAATTTAGGAAAATTTCTCAAATTTTTTATCTTTATTGTAACAAAATTATTACTTCTTATCTATTGTATTTTCAGTATAAAAATAAAATAATTGATAATTTTTTCCAAATACAGTAATATAAACTAAGTCTTAAAATTTAAGGCTTTTTTTTCAACCAACTTTATTACTGAAAGTTAAAGAAATTAAAAATGGCTCATTTAAATCAGTTGATAATTATCCTTAAAATGAAAAAAAAATATAAATTTTTTAAAAAAAAAATTAGACGATAAATGTCATTCTTAAATAGGTGTTCTATATTGCTTTTTTTGTCAATTTATTTATTTCAAGAAAACACCACATGAATGATGTAAGAAAAAGAAAAAATTAAAAAATAAATTAAAAAAAAAATCTAAACTAATTCCTTCCAAGTTTTTTAATTCTTTTATTTGAGTAATGTTTGTTTTTTTTACAATAATTAGCTAGATTTTAGTTAATAGAAACTTATATTTAAAAATTCAAACACAAAAATTATATTTAAACATAAAAATTATTATAATTAATATTCTAATCTAATTTTTCAAAAAAATTCTATAATGTGATTTACTTTTGGAAAATAATTATTGGAGTAGCAAATATATTTTTTATTAGTAGCAAAAAATAGTAGAAAATATTATATCAAAAAGTAGCAAAAATATTTTTTTCAGTAGAAAAAAAAAAAAAGATAAAGTGTGAAAAAAGGGTAAAAAATATATAAACAATCAATTTATCAAATTAATTTGTTTGTTATTTACTATTTGAATCAGCTTTACGTGGCCGTCCTCTGCCTCTTTTTTGAACTGATTGAGTTGAGTTGACATTAACGGCTTGTAAAATTAACAAGTTGTTTGATTCTGACTGAATTGTTTGAGATACTGTTGTAATTGGAGAATCTGTTTGGTTTGAAGATGTTGGAATTGAAAAAAGTTGTTGATTGATTGGACCCATTGAATTCCGTTCGAGTGCTGGTAACTTTCTTTCTGCGACCTTTCGAAGCGTTTTTTTCAATGCGTAAATCAAGAGTTGGAAAAGATAATAAATCCATATTGTACCCGACACCAATTACATGCTTGCAAATAAAATTTTTCTTCCAATACGGACATGAACATTTACTCAACTGCCAACATTGTTTGTTAATTTCAATTATTTTGTGAGAGTCAATCCATTTTAAATACTCATCAAACACGACTTGCCTGGATCATTTTCGATTCTTGTTCTCTTATGCCGATTAACCAAATTGTTTATTGTTGAATCTTTAACCTCGATATATCCCTCGTTAATGTTATTTCGAAGCCACCTACCAATATCTTTTGCTTTCTTATTGTCCTCAAAATACAAACTTAGAATTTTTTCTTTGGTTTTAAATGGGATTTTGGATGTGTCTATCTGATCATTGTGCTCAATACCTTGAAAATAAAGAGTAACGTTGAGATTTGTACGATGAATCAGAATATAGGCTCTTTTATTGCAGTGCGAACATTTAAAATAACGCTTCTCGCCAATTTCAGTTTTTTGGACCTCTTTTGAACCCCATGTTGCGTTTTCCACTGACCCTTCTTTGAGCTCTTTTAAGCAATCATCAAGTGTTTCATAAGTTCTAAACGTCTCATACGTGACACTTTCTCCTCTTCGTTTTTTTGGTGTCGGTTCCTCAATATCCTCATCAGTATTGTTTCCATCGTCAATCACACGAGCGATGATCGATGTTGATTCCGATTCAGATTCGAAATTTAGAGACATTGTAGTTTTTAAGAAAAGAATTGGAGTTAAACAAAAAAAAACATTAATATTAAAAGAATTTTCGGTAAAATTGAGTTTTCTATCAATTTTACTGATCAGTACTCATGTCTATTATTTTTTAATTGATTTAATTAATTAAATTGTTAATTAGTTAAATTGTTAATTGTTAATTAACACCTGTCAAGTTTTTGCTACTAATAAAAGAAAATTAACTCCGTTTACAAATAAAAAAACTACTAGAAAAAATAAATTATCTATTATATGATTTGCTATTCAAAAAAAATAAATTTCCTACTAGAAGAAATAAATTTGCTACTAGCAAAAATATAAGCCTTTACTTTTTATACAATAGAAAATCAGAGGATGTCTAGGTGAACATTTCAAGACTATAAGTTACATTGACAGAATTGATTAGCATAGTCTCTAAAATAAGAAGATATCTCAAAAAATTTATTAAATTTAAATTCGAAAAATTTATGAGATATTTACACGGAATATTCTTATTTTCATTTTAAAAAATTTTAGCCGATTGTTAGGCCTAAATTTTGAATTAAAAAATTTATCGTCAAATTTTCGTCTTTAATTTTATTTGGGAAGGATTTCTTCAAAGAACAAGTATTTCAAAATTATCTCAAAGCTACATTTATTAACATCATGTGTAATGGGGGCTAAATCAGTAAAAACACTTCTTAGATACATTACAATCAAATTAATTTTTATTTATCTTTTTGCATCAGTTGAAATACTGATGATCAAGTGATAGGTACGGTGTATTACATATATACTATTTATAATCAGAAATGACTAAAACAACTTGTTTGGAAAAAAAATTTTAAAATCATCAGTATAAAAATTGAAAATAATTATATATATTTATTCAAAAATAGTTATTATTTGAAACGATATTACATGGCAATGATATTAAATTTTTATTGCTTACTTTTTATCATAGATCTTTTTTAAAAATAATGAACATTTCAATATCTTTTAAATAAATTTAAAACTATCTAGAAAAATTTATTTGTATCAAAATATATTTAAGTTTCAATATTTTAAAAAAGGGATAAAACCCCTCGAGTTTTCTAATGTTAAATAAAAACCCGAAAAATCTATAATAATTTATTAAATTTTTTATTATAATAAAATATTCAAGATT
>PJRA01000412.1:968207-1033174 GCA_016987375.1 Brachionus koreanus
TCACAAGCTGAGCATCATTTACTGTTTCTTCTAATCGACTAAGACACAACACTTTTCCAGTAAAGTCCGGACTCTCTACTACATGATCATCATAAAGCTGGGCTTTATCAGCTTGAAATCTCGTGTATACGCTATTCAACGCTTGAATATTGTTGTCGTAGCATTTAACTCTATGACCATGATACGCAAATTCTCCTGCTATTTTGACTCTTAAGTTAATACAATTAATTAATTAATTTATCTAAATAATTAATTTATTTATTGATTTAAAAAAATGTATTTTTTATATTTCTCATATTTTATTTTATTTTTTTCTGAAAAAATTTTCCTCTTTACAAAAGCGCGAATGCTAAACTTATGATTTATCATGGTATATAATTTTCTTAAGACATTAAAAATTATTCAAAAAATTACCTTAAAATGCTTTAAAAAATATTATCTTAAAGCAAATGAATTTTAATGAATAAAAAATATAAATGATAAATCACATAATGCAGAATCATCATTTTATTTTGAAATTAAATTTAATTATCAAAAAAAAAATTGTTTTTGAAGTTTTAAGTCAAATATTAGAACTAGATAAAATTAATCTGTTTTGATTTCCTTTAAAAACAAATTTTAAAACCTATTAAAATTTTTGTTTTTATGATTTTAAAAATTACCCAAGTAATCCACATCCTATTACAGCAACACGGACCATTTTAAAATTAAATTGAAATATAATTTATGATTATACAAATATTGAATAAATATAAAAAGGAATAAAATTAATTAAAAAAAAAACATTAGGTATTATCATAAATAATTTTTTCTTTTTATTCTCTTTTAATTAAAAGACAAAAATTGATCGATTGATTCAGATTGATTAATACAGAATAAGTTGCATAATTTAGTCCAAGCTATTCTCTTGATGGTAAATTTCGTTTTTCAAATCCTAATTAACGATGATGTAATTTTGATATATTATTATTTTTATAGCTGGTTACCAAGGTATATGAAAATAATATTTGCATGTTAAATCATAAAGAAAGCTAAAAACAGAAGAGTATTTTATTTGAATATAAAAATAATTTTAAAAAAATGCTTTTGACAACGAGAATTCCCGAAATGGAAACTCTGAGACAAGAACTTCAGACCATTAATACAAAACTTCAGCTATCTCTTGATATTGAAATGCAAAAGCTTAAAGAACAAGAGAGAGAACTTCAAGAAGCACTGAAATTTAAAACACGAACCGACTTGATTCAGGCAATGGAAAATGAATTGGCTTTGGAAAATCTAGAAGAATCGATGCTTAATTTTAAATCTATTTCAAATTTAAATGCAAGTTTGCCACAAACTTTCTCGGCAAAATCAAATGAATTTTTGAAAAGCCTAAATATTGAAGAAGATTTAGATAAAAGTCATCGAATTTTAGACAAATTGATTAGAGAGCAAAACGATCAATATCATACATCAATGATTCAACCATATAGCACTAATTTTAAATCATTACCGAATCCAAATGTGGTAGATTTAAATAAATTTTAAAAAACTCTATAAATTATTTTAAATAACAAAGATATTTAGCAAAAGCTCGAAATATTCCAGAACGCCGCAAAAAAGTGTTAAAACAGTTACCATATATAGGAAGCCGGCTGAGCAAAATCTAAACGAGCAGCAAACTTTTACATATGGGGACTCTTTAAAATATTCAAAATCTCTTTCTGATCTGGATCGATCAGGTTACTTTGACAATGCACGACTGTCTTCGTCTTACAATCCATATGCACAGCCAAATTATAGTTCACAAAAGTATGCTAAATCAATACGTGATAGTTATTTTTATTCAGACAAAGAAACCATAAATGGTATTCCGACTAGTAGAATTAGAAAAACCGCTTATCTAAAAGACAAAGATAATGGATATACAGTCCTACCAGTCACTAAGACTGTGATTCATAAAAAACCTTGGTCTTATGGCAAAGTCGAGACTAACTATTATCCATTTAGAGACTCGATGCTAAAAAAGAAATAAAAATAATAATTTTAATTGTTTATTTAATTTTGCAATGTTTTTTTTAAATTAGAATGCTTTTAAAAATATAATAAATTTTTTTTTTATTTAATTTTTAATCCAAAATGTCAGATTTAAAAGAAATATACAAGTTTTTATTTGATTATTTCAAAATTTATAAAGAATCATCAGGACCCAGTGTGTCTAATTGGAAATTGGCTGATCTTAAAAATGCCATTAGGTGGTCCGAGGGCGTAGAAGAATTTTATTCAAAGATTAAATTTAAAAAATGTATCAATAAATTTCTAAAAGATATCAAACTGATTATGATTCATTGGAAAATCGATGAAAAAAAATGTGAACTACTATTAAAAGATGCTCCCCTAAATCTAAAACAAGTATTTTAAGTTATTTAATTAATTTAAAAGATCAATTTAGCTTATTTTAGACTCTTATTTCGAATAAAAACTTGCCAGAAGATCTCAAGTTGTTTCTAATGGAAACTTTTATTCATCATGAGAAGGAAAAAGTAATATTGGAATGCTTAAATAATATTCTCTGATAAAAAGTTGTAATCTTATTCATCTTTGAGTACCAAGATATACAAAATTTGTCCTTGGATTCAATTGAAAGTGAATTAAACTCAGAATTAGATAAAATTTGTTTGAAAATATTTTTGTCTAAAAATAATCATTATCTCATCGACTTGCTTTTTGATTATAGCATCAATAAAGAGACCAACTTAGTAGGTATAGCTTTATAGATAAAATTAGCACATTAAACATTATACTCTAATAAAAATTTATTAAAGGAGTTTATAATTCAAATACTTAAAAAATTAAAACAGTTTAGTTTTGAGACTTTTAAGTTGTGTTTTTTGCGCCTTCTCAATAAAAAGTAACTCAAAAATAAAAAATTAATTTTTCAAAAATAAAATATGAATTAAGATTTTATAAATTATTTATGATAGAACCAGTAAATGGTTTGTTCGATGTTGAATCAAAAGAACTAATTCAAGCATATTTTTGTTATTTGATTTTTGTATATGCGGAAATAGTCGATAATTTCAAGCTTGAAAATAAAGACTTTAATGATCCTAAACAAAGTGAAAGTGAATTTTACAACATAGAAAAACTTGTAACCCATTTTGAAAATGTTATCAAAATTTCGAAAAATTCAAAATTTGTAAAAGCAATTCAAGCAAAAGCTAAAGTGGATTCAGGATGGAATTTTTTGCTCAATCAGCTAAAAATCAGATGCTTAAAAGAAAATAAAGAGCTCGATTTAAATTTAAACGAATTTCTTTTTGATGATTGAACTTTTATAAATATTTTTTTAATTGATTAATCCTGGTATTACATTTGTTTCGAAGTAAAAAAACTATTTTATTAAAATAAATTTTTTTTTAATCTAAAACAACATTATTTTATTTTCAAAATTTATTTTTCTTATTGATTAATGTAAGAAAATATAAGTCTTAAAAGTTTATTTAATCAAGAGTTTTTATGATGGCATTAAAGAAGTTAAAAGTTTAATAGATGTGATCTATTTAACTCTTCAGACACTTATAATCAATTCCATATATATATTTTTTCTATCATCTTTTTTTATAAATTAACCCAGTAATTTATGTAACCAATTTTGCATTGACTGTACAGTGATGCCATCAAATTTGTAACTTTTTGACATGATGCTGAGGTTGAGAATTTATCAAATATTTTAAATAATAAAATTTGGAACCTCCACCTCAGTCTCATCAGAAAAAGTTACAAATACTTGTTTGCCATGGATTAATTCAACTCTATCAAGTTCATGATGAATTTTATGAAGTTAAAATAGATCTCGTTAAATTAGATATCTTCAAGCGTCACCCTAATTTCTATTTCTGTTCTTTTCCAGGGAAACAAGTCTAGGAAAAAATTTAGAAAATTTCCTCTGAACACGTTCAAGTATGTCGATGTCGGTGCGACTCTAACATCCAAAGCGCACTACATACAAGTATTTTTCTTTGTTAAAGCTCATCTGCCAAACAATTGACTATTGAAAATTTTAGTCGAGACCCTTTTGTAGGCTTTCCATATATTCCATATTTTGAGCAGTTTTCATTAGCTTAGTATTGTCCGCGCTAAGTCTACAAGTACAACTACGAATTGATCGTTGATAAAAATGACGAAAAGAAGTGGACCTAGTTCAGATACTTAAAGGATTCATGTAATAGCAATTGTAGTAGTAAGACTACAGTATAGTAATCTATACTAACCCCTTCTGATATTTAGCTCCATTGGAGCTGTGACATACCACTTAACAGTCAATGTCCGCCCTAAATTCATTGACAGTTTTTGCATCAACCTGTGACATGATATTCTATATTGAAACCTTGTTTGTCAAAAAGTTATATCTAAAAAAAAGCCACGTTTACTGATTTCTCTCCTTAGTTTTACGGTGCGTTCTTTTCTTAGGTTTAGTTTCGAACCTGTAGATAAGTTCTTAACTAAATATAAACTTTTAATAATGTTTACTTTGGTTGTGGGTTTCAGGCACATACAGCGTATTCAAATGTGGTCTAACAAGTTCTGTATACAAAAGTCTAAACATTTTATTATCTAAATATTCAAATGAGTTCCTTATTTGACTTAGTATCCTACTGACTTTGAAAACGACTGATAAGCATTATTTTTTACATTTAAATTATTTGACATTAATATCCCTCATCAAAAATTTCTTTGAAGTTGACCTCACCGATTTGCACCATAAAACAATCACATCAATGTAACAATGTACATTATTTTCAAACATTTAGCTCAGTAGACCTTTTTATTGTCCGATTGTTAAGTTATTTGTAAAATTTGGGTGAAAGGAAGGGTTAAGTTTCGTTCCAAACTGACTGGAACTGAACTGACTTTACCTATATTATAGATAAAATGAAAAAATAAATTTAAAACTTTCAAGTCATGTGCTTCATGACTCTTAATTAAATTTAAAAGATCATTAATATAGAGGAAAACAAACATTTTTAATTGTTTTCTAGATTAATAAATACAAGTAAAAATATTTATGATTAATTTTAAATTAAATCAATTAAAACATGAAATATCAGATATTATTTTAAAAAATTCACGAAAGAAATATGAACAAAATTGATAGATTTGAAAAGGGGGGATGTTTTTTTTAATTGACTTTTTAAAAATGCATTTAATTTCTTAAATATATATTAATAAAAAAATATTAAAAAAATTATTATTCTTCTAAAATTTAGTTATTTTTTATTCTGAATGATACCAAAATTCAATTTGCCAATATTTTTTATTTTTTAAATCGATTTTAGACAATAAAAATTATTCAAACAAAATTTGACTGTCAAAGCATATTTTTTCATTGAATATGCATTCTAATTATTCTAATTCATCTATGATTATAAAATAGAATAATAAGAAATAAAATAAATAAAAACAGACCACACTTATAGGAGATTATGGCTATAGAGAATCAATTAAAATTTTGTAAAATTTATCGATTGTTTTAATAAAATTTAAAAAGCTGTTAAGTTAAAAATTTCAAGTAAATACCATCTAATAGAGTTTATTTACATTAATAGTTTATTCAAAATTAATGATAAATATTAACAATCAAAAGACGCATCGATTTAGTATTAATTAAAAAAAATCAGCTAAATTGATTATTCAAGATACAACGATTCATAAAAATCATTTAAAGTTTACGTAAAAAACGTATAAAATAAAACAACAAAGTTTATAATTATTAATTATTTAATTTATTAAATGTAATTTAACTCTAAATCGATTTTACATTTATTTAAAAATACCAGTACCTGATGCATTTTCTGCAAAATATTCTCTTCTTTTTTTTTCTTTGTTAAAGCTATTTTCAAAAAATTTTTACACAAAATGATACAATCTAGATTGGATAAGCCTATTTTATATTGGATTCTACAAAAAAAATTTAAATCATTTTCCATTTGCATTTGCTTGGCAATTTCAAAGCTCAATTTAAAACAATAAGATTAGCTGTTGGCTAAAAACTGAACTCTATTTTAACATGAATGATCATTTATTG
This sequence comes from Brachionus koreanus, assembly GCA_016987375.1. Classification (NCBI taxonomy): domain Eukaryota; kingdom Metazoa; phylum Rotifera; class Eurotatoria; order Ploima; family Brachionidae; genus Brachionus; species Brachionus koreanus. Next base: position 974,278 of record PJRA01000412.1, read on the forward strand.
TTGGAATAGAGAAAATTTTTGACACATTATCTAGAAATAGTTACAAAAATTGATAAAATTTTGAAAAAAAGATCATTATCCTTATGATTTAAAATTTGAAAAAAAAAAAAGATTAATTCAGAAAAAAAGAAAAATATAAAAACTGAATGGCTATTGAATAGGAAAAGAATTTTAATCTCCCGGATTTCTGTAACACGGCTGAGTGTTAATGAAATAGTCATTAAAAAAGTGGTAGAGAGCATCGAACGTGGGTCGTTGCTGCGGATCTTCGTGCCAACATTTAAGCATCATGCTGTAATAAGCATCCGTACAAAGTCCTTGCGGCTTGGGCATTCGATAGTGATTTTCTTTTACTTCATAAATTACTTGAGGATGTGTCATTCCGGGATAAGGATTCGCACCAAGAGTTATTAATTCGTATAATAAAATGCCAAACGACCAAACGTCTGATTTGATTGTATAAGCTCGAAGACCTGAATGTGGATCGACTGTAAAGACTTCCGGCGCGGTCCATTTAACCGGAAATTTATTAGACTCATCTTGGCTGAGCTCTAATTTATCATTGTTGTTCAACATTTGTGCAAAACCAAAGTCTGCTATTTTGACTATATTACGTTCACCAACTAGTATGTTCCTTGCAGCTAGATCTCTATGTACGCAACGAGATCCTTCTAGATACTTCATGCCGCAAGCAATTTGAGCGGCCATGTCTATTATTTCTTTAAAGTTCAAATGCATTCCTTCGCCCTCTCTCATATATTTTAACAATGAACCATTACACATGTACTCGGTCACTATGTAAACTGGCTCGCCAATTGTGCATACACACCATAGTTTAACTAATTTTTCGTGACGAAGTTTTTTCATAATTTCAAGCTCTTTTCTAAATTCTTCTTTGCGCGCTTCCTCTTTTTTCACATTTCGCTTTTCGGCATCACTAAATTTCAAGGTTTTTACGGCGACGACAAATCTTTCCCGCCATAAGCCTTTGTACACCTCGCCAAAATTGCCTGCACCGATCATGGGCCCGAGTTTTATATTGGCTCGGTCCTCCTCCCAAACGTCCTTGAAGCCCACAAAACTAGTCACTTTTTGACAAGGCTTGGTCAAGACTCTGCACAAGCCATTTGCCGCTTCTATTCTCACTCAAATTTTAAGAAAAGAAAATACAAAAATACAAAAATTACTTGAATAAAATTCAACTAGTTCATCTAAAGAGTTGAATCGATTTCGGGTGGAAATGTAGCAACCACCGGAATCGATTTTCCTAATGCGATAGTGTTTGGTATGACGCTGTTTTTCATCATTGTAGTCAAGTATTGACAAAGACCAGCATTTGCCATTGTCTTGCTCGGACTCACGAATCAAAAAGACACCCGGTTCATTGTCCAAATATTCCAAAAGACGTTCAGCCTCACGACGAGATGTATTTGGGAAAAACCATCTTTTAGTTGAAAAAGAAAACATTTAAAAATGCTAAAAAAATTCATAGGCCAACATAAAGATATTAAATTTGACGAACGTGAATTTTAGTAGCAAAACGCCTTTGTTTATTTATAAGTTTATTTATAAGAAAGGGCGGCAAGTGAAGCTCCTTAAATTTTTTCTTAAATAAAAAAATTCTAAATTAATTAAATAATTTAAATCGACTTCATTCAAAATAGATAATTTTTTCATTTAAAATTTTTTTTGGTTTTTATTTTAATCTTAGTTAAAAAATTTACATAAAATTGTAAGACAAAAATTTCATGTCAATTATCAACAAAAAAAAATTGAAATGAAACTTTACAGGAATTGATTAAGTATTCAACCAAATAAACTTTATTTTGTCCCGTAAATCTATAAAAAATGTCACTAAGACATATTAATTAGATATTAAGCTAACATTTTTTAGTATTAATTTGGTATTTTGAAAAAATCACAAATAATAAACTAGATTATTTAGTTTCAAATGTGATTCACCACTTTTGATTAAGTTTATATAAATATATATTTATTATTATAATTTGATTATGGAAGCTTTTAACTAAAAAATGAGACGTTCTTTTCAAAGAAGAATTTAGTGATACTGCTGTCATCTGGTATGTGAAGAAGTTCCAAAAACTCAAAGCTCAATTTGACCTGTTTTGATTTAAAAAATAAAAAAAAAATAATTTTTTTCAATAAAATTTTATTAATATTGGAAATTTTTTTTTGATTCAAGGGAAAGGTGTCTGAAACTAAGTTGAGTATCTTATTTAAACTGTCTTTATTTCAAATCTTCATTTTTTAAACAAAAATTTTTCCAAAAAAATAATTGTTTTTAAATATTGCTTTTGGAAACAAGAAAATAAATTTAATATATTTTTAAATTTTCTTATTTTTGACTGATTTTTAAAATAGCTAGAACATATAATTCAATCTCTGACTTTAAAAAAAAAGTCTCTAAATCAAGCATATAAAATCTACTATTTGTTTAGGTTTTGTTTTAATAAATATTCGAAAAGACTTAGTTGTTGCTTATTAATTCTATTCTCATTGAATAAGCCTTTAAATAAATCAAAATGCACAATATATTCATGAACTAGAAACCAATTTTTTAATTCAATTAGAAAAAAAATTAAAAAAATTTTTTTTTTCTAGACTAAAATAAAAAATATTCAAACCTTTCAAATTTTAGCCTGGTCATTTTTGAACTAACATTAGAGAAAGTCAAGTAATATGTTGATATTTCTTGTTAGTGATTTGGCCTAACGAGAAAAAACTAGTTAAAGTTATATTCGAAAATTTTTTTAATTAATTTCGTGACAAAAAACCTTATTAGAAATTTGTATATTTAAATTAATAATTAAGCCAAAATCAAACTAACAAGGATTAGCATTTGTAATTGCTGTGTGTGTGTGTAGAGGTTAATCCCTAGGAATAACAATGGTCCAGTACAGTCTTAATCGAACTTACTCTTTTATTTGAAGGTCGTCAATTGTTGTGATGTAATTAAATGGTACATAACCGGTTTCTTTGGTTCGTAAATTTTTAGCCAACCACCAGTCTGGATGGCTCTTGTCTATCACAATTAGTTGATCGTTTTTCTTAATGGTCATGTCATCTTTGGTGGCACTTTCATAATCAAACAAAGCAATGTAATTTGGCTTCTCTAACAAGGAATTCGAATGAATGCCATTAGAAAGCAAATGTTTGTTGTTGACGATTTGGTTAGACGACGATTGTGTTAGTAAAGAATTAGACATGCCATTTAGAATAGCCGAGGTTGAGCAAAAGCTTCCGTTTTGGGTGTGCGGTATACCGTTCTGATGATGCAGCTGCTGAAGCAAAATATTCTGATTGTTGTTCGAATTGATTACATTTGGCGAGTGATTCATCATGGGGTACTGATGATGGGCACTGGTCAGCCCAAGACCATGTCCATTTGAAGCGTTTTCCAAGTTGCCCTTTTGAATTCCCAATTTGTAAACTTGCTCTCGATTGGAGCTTGTTTTGTATGCGTGATGACCACTGTGATTGTCGGCGCCTTTGTTTGCCGGGCATATGTTTCCCATTCTCTTTGCACAATATCCAGTACTGAATGGACTACAAGATCATTATTGCATTACGCATGAACCGTTCGGTTAACGGGATCTAAACGAAAAAGAGTGTTCGTTCAAATTTGGTTTAGTTCGAATAGAAAAACAAAATAAATAATTTCTAGCTAGCCTCGTTTGGAGAATTAAGTCTAAACTAAAAATATAGATTAATTATCATATTTAATATATTAAGATTTTTCTGTACTAGTGGTCGATTGATGTAGCTAGCTATTTGTTTAAGAAAAGTATTGTTGAGTTATTCGCATATGATTGTTGGTAATTATAATTTTTCATTAAAATATGGACCAAACTTATTCGTTTGTTCTCTCTTTGTTCTCTCACTCTCGCTCTCGGCTTCTTTATCCTCTTGGCTTCAAGACCAAAATATTTTTGTACACAAATAGAGCTAACTACTTAGCTATTTTACTGTATGTTTTATTAAAATTTGTGGCTTTTCTCCCTCTCCTCATCTTTATAGTTTGCTTACAAAACTATCAATTGAATTTTTTTCTTTTAAACTAAAAATTTTTAATTATAAATTATAATAAAATCATCGGTTCTTTCACTGGAAGTCGATATTATAAATATCATCTAGTAAATGTGATTTATAAACATTGAAAAATTATTTTTTTTTCCAAAAGTTGACTTATTTTTAAAAAAGAAAATAATCAAGAAGCATTTTAAATATTTTTTCGAATTGATTTTTTATCTCTTGGAATTATTTAAATATATGATAATCGATATTTTGACGCTGAAGGGCGTAAAAGACTGTCTTAATGCAAACTTAGATTTTTTAATTATAAAATTTAGCCATTCGGAAAAAAAAATTTTAAGGTGTAAAAATGATGATTTTATTTTCAATAGATGATTCTTGATATCTTGTTAAAATGTGCGTTCAAAAGTCATGGGCATTTTATTAAAAAAAATTTTAATTACAAAGAGATTTTTACATAAATTCATAAATTGCATGTCTAAAATTAAAAAACAAAAAAGATAAATATTTAATTTTTATTTCCCAAAATTATTAAAGCACAATAAATAAATTCCCATATTTGAATAATATTTGAAGTAGTCCTAATTAAATTGATAATAAAATATTTATGATTTTTTAGATTATTCGAATACGAAATTAAAACATGATTTTTGTCCATGTTTCTCCAAATTTAATTTAGTTAATTTCGATTAATAAAAAATTAATTCCATTAACCAAAGTTCATAGTTCAAAGTCTAATAACCCTAGCCACTTGAATGCTGAGATTCAACTTATCTTAATGATTTTTAAAACTTAATGCTGATCAATTTCTCTTCATTCACTATCAAGCTATTACTTTAAATCAATTTTAAAAAATGCTAATATTTCAAATAAAGACTTCTATTCTATTCATTTTTGGCACGATTTATAGAAAACAAAATTTATTACAAAAACAAAGTATTTTAATTTTTCTAAGATAATATTTTTCTATTAGATTAGTTTTTATTACTTTTTTAACTGCTTTAAATTTTACAATGTAGTTCATAGATTTTTATAGTTTGTTTGAAAACATGATAATTAATAATTAGCATGCAAATAGCTAATTTAAGAAAATTTCACTGAAATAAAAAAAATTTACTTTTTAAGTGTCTTGAAACTAGAGAATTTAAAATTTTTAAAAAATCAAATCTAGCTATATGCCGTACATTTTAAAACAACTCTAAAAAATGAGCGCTTCATCTAGATCATAATTGAATAACTTTATTAAAGCTATGATTTTTATTTCATGTTTTTGACTAAAAAATATTCAGTCATATATTTTTTAACCTTATTTTTAAAGCATGCTGATATTCTAACCCAGAATTCATATAGAATCAATTAATTTTGTTAAGTTTTCGCTCTGAATAGCATATTTTTAACTTAATAGTAAACAAAAAATGAATATATATTCAGTCAAATAGTTCGAGTTATAATATATGATTTTCACTTAATTGATCTAATTAAAAATAAAAATGTGTCTGAAATTAGTATATGTTGCCACAAATATTTTTCTAAATATTATTTTTTAAGTTCAACAACAAGATAAAATAATATGCGTAAAAAAATATTGTTTATTGTAAGTTTATACCCAAAATGAATAAATTAATTCAAAAAACACTTGAATTTTTAATTTAAATAAACTTAAAATGAAGTCAATGAACAGATAGGTTGAAACAATTGCTTTAAGTTAAATGATGTGTCGTCTTAAGAATTAAAATAGGCTTTAAGTCATTTAAATTATAAACAGATTTAAATTTGCGTTGTCAAATCATAAAAAAAAAAAATAATTTTAAGCTTGTAATAAAATTTTTAGACAAAAAATAATTATGAATAGATCATAAATTTTTCTCAATTATTTTCAACCATAATAATTCAACACATATTTTAATTAATAATTTTAGGTGTACAAAAACACTCTAAAAAATAAACAATTAACTAGACTTAATTGTTTAAAAACACGATTTTTAACAAGCAAATAATCAAAGAATAATTTAAACACATGTAATTCGAGAATTAATATAGATTAATCAAATACTTTTCATTTGTTTTTGTCTAATTTCAATTCGGAAAATCGTGATCAAACACAGTGTTGAGAATCATTAATTCGTCAAGGGAAAATGCTTTAACAAATAAATAATGGTGACCTTTTTTATAGTCTAGCCTATTCATAATAGTTTATTAGTTTTTCTCTTATAATTAATAGCCGTTTTGAATTCATAAATATAATTATTAAAAAAATCTAGACATTAATTTTTGTGATTTTTTCTATTATACAATTTCTTAGAAATCTAACAAAACGGTTTGTTTTTTAAAAAGATTTTAAATAAATACAAATTTTTAGAATATATTTCTACATCTCAGAAAGTGACACTAAGATACAACTAATTTAGTTTTTGACGTAAACCCGCAGTCAGCGAAAATTAGGGATATTTTATATACTATTGTATATTGAATAATCTTAATCATTTTTTTGTATATAACAAACTGAATTTTTTACTTAATTGTAAAATGAATATTTAACTGTCCATTTTTCTTATTTCAATTTGTCCATGGGACTTAAACTTTAATTAAATAAATAAAAAATAAAATACTTGGTTAAAAGAAAGTCAAAATTTTGGATATTTTTTAATCTTTAATTCAATAAATTTTATTTCAAAACTTTCTAATCAAATATAAAGGTAAAAATAAAATCCTTTTTTTTAGATTGATATATATTTTTTAACTCATTGAAGAAGATTCAAAAATTATATTGATCTTTAAAAAAACACTAAAAAATTAAAAATAAGATCGTAAAAATTGTGATCCAAAGAAATGATGAACGGTCAGATAACTAGCATAAATTTATTATATAAAAATTTCAATTATTTAATCTATCAATTTACCAAATGATTTTTATTTAATCATGTCATGTGGCTTATAAAATTTTTACAATAGATAATTTGGAAACTATTGATTCATTTAAAAATTACTGTCTCTTTTAGTTAATAGATTGATAAGTGGTCTCTTTCCAAAAAAAATCTGCATTTCTGTAGATTACTTTAAAATTTTTATAAAATAGAAATAAAAAATTTCTAATTTAAATTTAAGAATATTATAATCCTGATGCTGCAAATTAACCACCGATTAGGCTTACGAATACTCTAAATTAAATTTAACATCAGGAAGAAAATATGAGAAAAAGAAAAGAGAAGTGGAAAAAAGAAAAGAAAGAAAAAAAAAATAAAAATTTTTTACTTGAAATAAATGAAATGCTAATATGTATATGTATATGTATAGACCTGTATAACTAAATTCAACACGGACTAATTTTTTTTTTTTATAGCTACCATAGCCAGACTAAAGCTAGTCTCGCTTCGCAGGTATCCTGCTGTAGCTTATCATTATTATTATTATTATAGTTATGCGAAAAATTTTTTAAAATCTATTTGATGAATTTATTAGTTTAATTTTTGTCAAATTGGTTAAAAATAAATGCAAAAAAATTCAATTGATTACACATACCGCAGTTAAAAAGTACTATATATGTGAATTAATTTATATGTATAAAATTATTTTTAAAATTGAATTAAATGATTAAATGAATAAGAAAAATAAATTACAAAAAAGAGGTTTTTTGAATTGAATCTAATTTTTGGGTTGTTTGACATCTTCTCGTGTGTTATTTCTTTCAAACTTTACATTCAAAAGCTTAAAGATGTATATAAACAATAAATTATAATTAACTAATGACTTGCTTCGTTTGAAAAATAGAATAAAAAAGTAGAACCAAAAACCAAAAGAAGTTATGATAGAATAATGGTTTTAAAATACAACACGTTGAATTAGGTATCACGATAGAAAAGTAGAAATAATAGAGAGAAGATTCACTAGCATTGAGTGATATTTTACATAAAGTGATATTCACTAGCATTGAGTTGCAAGTTTTGTAAGCTTCATATTTTGATCAACAATAAATTATAGTGATTCATGGCCATGAATATTGATCGTTCGATAGCTAATTTTCTTTTCTGTAAAAATCATAAAAATTACCTAATAATCTATTTATAATCTATTAATTGAAATACGAAAAAATAAGTTATCAAATAAAATTTACATTTTACAATTTATAATCAGATATTTGTATTTAACCAAATTCAAATAATTCCTATAATTTTAGTTGAACTTTTTTCAAGTTTTTTTTGAAACTTATAAATTTGAAAATTATGAACTAATTTGGGTTATCTAAAAAAATTATTTTTACATGAAAAATATCTGAAAAATCTGTAAAATAATCTGATAACATAAAAAATGCCCAAATTACCACGAGCCATTCAAAAAATGAAGTAATAAACTATAACACAAAAAACCTGTATTTAATTTTTAATCTCGTAAAGACAAACTGAGAATGTTGAAAACGTTCGATGTCAAAAATGCTTGGAAAAGGGTCACTGGACATACGAGTTAATAAATTACCAAAATAATTCTTAAATATTTTTTAATTTCAGCTTAATTATATAGATGTACTGGAAAAAGAAAATATTCTGAGCGGCCATCTAGGTCCAAAATGTTGAAAAAAAAAGTCAAAGAGGTTGAAAATCAGCAGAAATCACAATTATTGTAAGAAAAATAGCTCCTGTTTAGTTTAAATGCTTTGTTTGAGATTTTTCAAAATTTAGAAAACTTCAAGAAGCAATTAAACATGATTATGAAGCAAGAGAAATTGAAAACTCAGAAGGCAAAGCGTAAAATTTTTGGTTTATAGAGTTAAATTTCATTGTGAACCAGTTCCATAAAAACAGGATTTTAAAAATTACAACCCTAGCTTTAGCTGATCTTTGATTATGATATTTTATGTAGACTAAAAAAAAATCTATGAGCATTATAAAAAGTTTGAAGAAATTCATTTTTTATAACGCTGTAAAAAGTCTTTTATGGAAACTAATTTGCAAGCAAATGTTGACTTAAACATACAAGCTCATTTTAACTTTAAAAGGGATGATGTCATCAAAATTGATGGAAAATCTAGTCAGGCTTCTTCACACGAAAATACCGGTTCAACTAGCACTGGCTCTAGCTCTAGCAGTAGCAGTAGCAGTGAATCAAATAGTGAAAATTCTTCCGATGACTCGAGCTCCTCATCTTCTAGTAGCTCTAGTAGCTCAAGTAGCTCAAGTGAATCTAGTGATGAAGAAAATGAAAGAAAGAAACTTAAACGGTGAAAATTAATGTGTAAATAATTTTTTTTTAAAGATAGTCAAAAATTATTAATGTATTCTACACTGTATGATGTAATAAAAATTTAAATTTTCAAAGTTATCAATTTTAATGAAAAAAAATTAATTGTTGCAAACAATTTTTATTTTCTTATAAAATTATTCGAAAAAAATTCAATCAAATAAATTTTTAATTTTGACAAAAGCTGTTAGTGTCAAAATTTCAAAAATATCAGAAATAATTAAAATTTGAACAAAATATACTCTTTCGAATTTATTTCCTTAAAAAAATTGGGAAAAGGCTTGTGTCACTCCTCTTCATAAAGGAGGAAACAAATTACAACCTTCAAATTATCGACCGATCTCGCTGACTTGTATCCTCTGTAAAGTCTTGGAAGGTCTAATAAAAGAGGTCATGCTCAAACTCTTACTTGAAACTTTAAACGTAAATTTTACGGTTTTGGTAAGCGTTTGATAAACTGGATAAGTTCATTTCTAACTGGGCGATCACAACAAGTCGTGCTTGGTGAAACAAGGTCAGATTGGGCTGAAGTCACAAGTGGAGTCCCTCAAGGTTCTGTTCTTGGTCCCATTTTATTCATTATATACATAAGTGATTTACTTGAAAGTATCCACAACAACTCGAAAGCGTACGCTGATGACAATAAGATTTTAACCACAATAGTAGATTCTTCTTCAAATTACAAGTTACAACTCGACAAGTTCAGTTCTGAACTGTTCTTCTCTAAGTTATTTCTGGCTGTTTTGAATTTCTCTTTCCTTGTATTGCTTATAAAATGCGTCTATCATCATTAAAAACTTCTGTTTTTGCAAAGTTATTCATGGCACTTCTGCAACAATCGGATCTATATAGTAGAAAAAATTGTACAAGAATGATATAAAGATGTAAATTAGTATCCAGACTGAAAAAACTTCGACATATTCCATAATTTTAAGAATGCGATGAACTTAAAATTTTCATCTCCAACAACAATAACCTATGGAATTTTTGCTAATAGAATAAGTTTATACTTTAAACCTTAAATTCCTAAATTTTCTGTTGAAAAAAAAAATTAAGGGTGAAACTATTGATTTGAAATCTAGGTAGAGCGAAGTAAACTTAGGGTTTAAAGTATCATCTGTAGAGTTAAATTCATCCAGGTCTTTTTTTTTTTATTGGTGGTTTGACTTATTGATGAAAAATTTATTGATCAGAACTTTGGAGCGTGTTTCTATTGAGTCAAATATTAGCTTGTTGTTCATGTCAATGATTTCAGTTTTTGATTGAAAAGAATTTGGTGTGTCTAAAAATTTTTTTTGGAGTTTTTGAAGAACTGATGATATTTTTAGCGTCGAACAACATAGTGCAATAAGCGTAAGCGAAGATCTAACTAAAAGCTTTTGAAAATGACTTTGCATAGATCGAAGGAATCTTTGAGTTTTAGGCCTTTGATTCTACGAATGAAATTGATTTTTGATATAGCTCTTGAGCTGTTAATTCTGTAAGGTTTTTGAAGCTGAGCTTTATGGAGGTCGAATTTGATACCCAAAATCGTTCGGTAACGGGAATGGTTTCAGTGGAATTGGATGGTGGCTGAGAAAAAGGCTGAGTTTGTATTTTGACTGATAGTTTCTATTAAAAAAATATTATACAAATACTATTAAAACAATAAAATTTGAGACAAATAAATAAATTTTAAAAGACTTTTGGAATTTTATTTTTTAAGTAATTTTTTTCGATTATAACAAAAATCTGGGAATATAATTTTTTAATAATATAATTTTTTAAGTAATTTTTTTCGATTATATTTTTTCAATTTACACTAGAAAAATTTTAAATCCTCGTATCTTTTGAATGGATTTTTCAAATAAATTTATCTTTTTTGAATTATGTATATTTAAAAATTTTCTTTAAAAAAAGATACTACTTTATAAAATTATGGAAATTAGAATAAAAAATTTAAACATTAATAAGCCTAAAAAATCTAAAGGTTAATTAAAATTTTTTTTCAGCACTAGAAAGCCTGAAGCTCGAATTTATTTTATAAAATTTTATTTTGAAAGAAATAAAATTTTATAAAATAAATTTTGAAAACATAGCATCTTGTTTTTAATGCTTAAAATATTTGGAGTAATTTTTTATGTTTTATTTTTTGGAAATAAATATTAAATTTGAAATTTTTAATTTTTGAATCAGCTGGGTTTCCTTGTGCCATTAAGATTTAGAATATAAAAGCTTTTCAAGTTCTCAAAGTCCTTTAGGGTATAGAACACACTAAGAAATATCAATCAATCAAGTCTTCTAATTTCGGTGATATTTCAACTATCTTATTTTACTAAATTTTAGCTTATAAATTAATCTTAAACTAATAACTTGAAAAAATTAAATTATAAAAAATTTTCATTTAAATTAAATGAGCTTAAATTTTGTTTTATCTCATTTCAAGGACACTGAGTCAAATAACTCATTAGCTTTTTCAATGTTTTTTATTTCTTCTTCTATAACACTTCCATATGCCATATCATGTATACTCCTTTTTGATATTGGTTAATCAGGGATTTAAACTTTAAAACTTTTTAATTCTATTAATTTCTATTAACTTTTAATTCTTTTTTTAATAAGTTTATATACAGAAAAAAATTTGATAGCAGATTTAAATTTTTGTCTATTTATCAGACTAAATTAAATTTATAGAAATATGATTTAAATCACTTTCAATTGTCTTCATTCAGAATGCATTAAATATTTGCATGTAAAGAAAATTTTTAAACTAATTTAATATATGACTGCATGCATTCAATTATTCTTATGAAAAAATTGAGTTAAATTTATTAGCTGAATTTGTTGAAAATTTATAGTTGAAAAATCACAAAATTATCTTTATCTTATTTTCATTTGTTTCTTAAAAATTAAGACATAATAAATAGACAATATTTTTTCTAAGTTTCATAAAAAAATAAAAAATTAAGAAAAAAATTCAAAATAAAAATATTGCATCATCATATTGAAAAAATATTAATCATAGATTGGCGATTAAACCAAGGATCCAGATATGGAGGCTCTTATTCCAGTTTTGAATAAATTACAAGATGTTTTTAACACTGTGGGACACGAAAGCATTCAATTACCTCAGATTGTCGTTGTTGGAACCCAGGTTAGTTAATTTTATTGTGTTAGTTTGTTCTAACTTTTAATAAAGAGTTCCGGGAAAAGTTCAGTTCTTGAGAATTTGGTCGGCCGAGATTTTTTACCACGAGGAACTGGAATTGTCACCAGACGACCTCTAATTTTGCAGTTGATTTATACGCCAAAAGAAAACAAAGACGTTAACAGTGATCCTGATAAATTTGATGAAAAAATACCCAAAGATGCTGATGAATGGGGAGTTTTTCTTCATGTAAAAAATAAAAATTTTACTGATTTTAATGAAATCAGACAAGAAATTGAAGATGAAACTGAACGTTCAACTGGACGTAATAAGGGCGTCTCTCAAGAGCCTATTGTACTAAAAATATATTCACCAAACGTAGTTACATTGACTTTGGTTGATTTGCCTGGTATAACCAAAGTACCAGTGGGTGATCAACCTCAGGATATCGAGCAACAAATCAAAGAAATGATTTTGAATTATATCAGTAATCCAAATTCAATAATCTTAGCTGTTTCCTCAGCAAATACAGATTTTTCCACATCGGAGGCATTAAAGTTGGCCAGAGATGCTGATCCAGATGGCCGAAGAACCCTCGCAGTTGTGAGTAAACTTGATTTAATGGATCATGGCACAGATGCCTATGATACTTTATGCGGTAGAGTTATTCCAGTCAAGCTTGGAATAGTAGGAGTTATTAATAGAAGTCAATTAGATATAAAAAATAAAAAAGTATGTGTATATTTTAAGATTTTATTATTTAAGTAAATGATTTTATTTTTTAGCCGATTGATGAAGCCCTAAAGGATGAAGCATCCTTTCTCCAAAAGCATTATCCTAGTATAGCAAGCAGAAATGGAACCCCTTATTTGGCGCGTACTTTGAATAGACTCTTAATGCATCATATTAGAGATTGCTTGCCTTCACTTAAGACAAGAATTAATGTCATGGCATCTCAATTTAGCTCATTAGTTAATTCGTTTGGAGAACCAGTTGAAGACAAAGTAAGTAATTAATTAATTATTTTTATTTAATAAAATAATTTGAAAAAAAAAATTAACAGAAAAAATTATTGAATGATTTTTTTAAGAGATATTTGAACAATTTTTATCTTAATGTAAAAGTTTAGTTTCGATTGATTAAAAAATCAATTTAATGTTAATTAGAGTGATAATGTTCCAAGAGTTAATCTTAAATTTTAAATTAAAAAAAATACTATTTAAAAAAATATTTAGTTCAAAAAAATTTTGTTTTAGTTAATTTCCTTGTGTCATACCTGCTATAAATGGTGTAATCAAAGCAGAGATTTTTTGCACCAAAATGCATTACAATACATTTTTTGATATTTAAATCCAAAGAACAAGTAAGTGAACAACCTCAAATATCCTGAAATTTCTAATCTATATATCTTTGAAGTGATAAGTTGTCTTTGGTAATCTTAATAATAGAAAAAAACTTTAGTTTCATTCGCATATTTATCACATTTATTAATCAAACGATTTATAAGATCATATTTAAATATTAAAAATTAAAGTGGTCCCAAAACTGAGTCTTGTTGTGACCACTGATGGTTACCTCTAAACAATTAAAAATGGACGAGCCCGTAATGACTCTTTGTTTCTTATCGCATGGGAAATCATTCATCCAATAGGTGATAAAACCATATGCCTTGATTTTGAAAAGTTACAGTTTGTGCGATACCTGGTCAAAGGCTGAAGAGCCTGTGTTGAGAGTTGCCGCAATGAAATCCAATAATTCTAATAGAATTTTTGAATTGAACTTTCTTGCCATTAAAATCATGTTGTTCATTAGATAATATTTTGTGCTATAAAATGTAGCTTTTCATATGATCTTTTTGTAGACTCTCAAGAATCTTCTAGAGACAACTTGTTAAGGAAACTGGACAGAATAACTCGCATTAAGTCTGTTAACTTTCTTAAAAAAATATGTCACATTTGTCATATTCCAAGTAAAAGTTAATTTTCCTTGTAAAAGAGATAGTCGAAACAACAATGTGATTCATTAATAATTTAATTTTTAAATAGCTGTTGTTTACCTTGTTTAAATTGATGTTAAAACTAATAAACTCAGTCCTGAATTTATGTAAATACGATATTATCACTTTAACCTTAATTAATTAAATATGTTTTTGAGAATTATAAATTTGTCTTGTTTTTTTTAGATTCAAATTTTAATTATATATAAATTTAAATATTAATTGAAGAAAGCATTTTGTCATTCAAAAAGAGATAAAAATAAGTTTTTTTTTTAATTTTCTATAATTTGAAAATTTAAGGGCACATTAAAATTTTGATAATCTTAATTACTTATGTTACTATTGATACTTTAAAAATATGGTTACTTAAAAATGGTTATCAATTAAAGGGTTTAGGTATTTTTGATTATTGGATTTAATTTAGATACATATTTGCATGTTATCAATACCATGCCAATAAGCCATAAACAAATTTATTGCATAATTCTTAATACAGATATGAAAAATATAGATTGAATTAATAATTGAATTTTTACAATAAAAAATATAATTTTGGAATTCAATCTCAGAAAAAACTATAAAACTTTTTTATTGAATAATTTTTTTATCTAGAGCATTAAAATTTTATTAAAGTTCAATTTGCGAGTTTTTTAAATATCTAGTCATTTTAAAACTCATTTCGATCATCAGTCAAAACAAAAAAAAAATAATTAATTTGAAAGAATTTATTCTAAAAAATTTTTTTATAATAAATAATAAAATAAAATAAAATTAAACATAGAATTCAAAATTTTGAATAATTTTTCATAGGGAAAGCTTTTGCTGCAAATAATTACAAAGTTTGCCACGGCCTACTGCGCCACAATCGAAGGTACAGCAAAAAATATCGAAACAAATGAATTGTAAGTCAATTTGATTTAATGATAATTAAAGCTTTAAGTTTCATTTTTTATTTAAAAAAAAGATGTGGTGGGGCGCGAATTTGTTACATATTTCATGAAACATTTGGTAAAGTGTTGGAATCTGTGGAACCTTTAGGCGGACTTACTAGATTAGACATTTTAACAGCAATTAGAAACGCGACGGTAAGTTAAAGAAAAATTTTAAAAATTTTTTTGATTAAATTGTTTAACTTTGGTCGACATGTTTTGCTGAATTTTTCTGAAATTTTCCAATAGTTCCAATGTTGTCGCACGACTGTATTCATTCATAATTTCAATTTGCTTTTTTTTCAATGAACTGCGACTCATGTTTATTCTTATAGGTGGATTTGTCGAAGTGTGCACTTTTTTTGTAGGCAATTTTTCACTAAATTTCGGACGGTTGGTCATAAACTCTGATTTTCTAAAGCTTGACACATTAGATTTTGCTGAACAATAACTGCTCGAACTCTTCCGGGACTGATTGTCTTCATTTTTGGACTTTTTTCTGCAAAATTTGCTCAAGTCTAAGCTAATTTTGTTTGTCCAATCCAAATGTGACCTGGTCGATTTGTATTCGAATTTATTCTTTGGTCTAAATGACCTCGAGTCAATTTGTGAAGTAATTGGTCTAACTTTTTTCTCAGTTTCTTTGAAAATATCGTTGAAATCAATTGAATTAGAGCACAAAGATGTTGAACTTCGGTCGGACAAATCTTGCTTTGACTCGCTTGATTTCGAGGTTGCATTGCTTCGACTTGAAGCTGAATTTGTTGAACTGCTTGGAGAACTTAAAATTCTCTCAAACAAAGCTTTTTGACGATTTTGAACATAATTTATATCCATTCTAGACCTTGAAGTATTTTCTTTTAAAGCTAATTTTTTAACTTGTGAGCTGTTAGAGGTCCGTGCATGCGAAACAGAGCGTCCGTTCTGTCTATCTGTCATTTCCAAGCTCGATTTGGACTCAAATTTTGACTTTGAACTTTCATTTTTGTCTATTATGAGACTGTTTGATTGAAAAGACTTCATTTTGGAAAAGTACCCTGTGGTCTTTTGGCACTCGCGCAAAAAAATTATCAACTCATCAGAGGTCTTTTGATGCTTTAAACGATTCTTCGTTTCTTCGCTATTGAGCCGCTCTAGTCGTTTGCAGAGCAAGTTTTCTTGATGCCTGTTTGCATGAAATTTAGCATGCATCAGATTTGGATGGGGTTTGGGCAATGTTTCTTTTAGTGGCATCTTTGAAATTTATACAAAATTTATCAATATTATGAAATTTTCAGTGAACGGTTCATTGTAGTCTGATTTTTGTTTTCTAAAAACTTAAATATTTGGAATTAATATTGGACTAAAAGAAAATAAAAAGGGATCTAAAAAAGACAAATATTGATTTGCTTATTAGTCAAAAAAAAAAAACAACACTAGTCAAAATTTGATTAATTTAAAGTAAAATGGACAAGAGACGACTGAAAAATATTTATTTATGATTAATTTTTTAATTCTCGAGGCTCATTAGCTCAAAAGTTAAATTAATAAGAATTGTTTGTCCTCTTTTATCGCTTTCTCAAAACAAGCTCTGGTTCGTTTATTTGGAAATAATTTAAATTTCCAAACCAAGGAATAACAATTAAATTAAATTTTATTTTTTTTATTGTCGATATTCGTGGTATTTTTTCTATTTTTAAATTTTTAAATTCTCTTGAATTTGGGACTAACATTCTACCCAAACTTACGTAACAGTTGTTTTAAGGCTAAACTTAAGAATACAACATATTGATCTTCGCATTTTAAATCAATGCAGATTTTACTTTCAATTTCCCCGAGCAAAATTTTGAGTAGATTTTTTATTTTCTAATTGTCAAAATAATTTCTAAAGATCTCTAAAATAAGCATTTCACGCTAGATCCCTCCGGCTTTTGTTCATTTCTACATTCACCTCTTAATTCTGATTTTGATAAAAGATTTTTTTTCTAAAATTTTTTAAAAATTTTATCATCGTTTATCGACTTATTGATTCTTAAAAATAAAATCAAAAATAAAATCAAAAATAAAAAATAAAATTTTTAAGTCTTTTTTTAATTATATATCTCAAAAATAGAACTTAGCCATTATTCCCAATTAATTAAATAAACCACTGTTTATCTTAAATTACATTTTTATTTACCAAAAACAAATTCACATTCATTATTGTAATTATCATTTATTTAACTAAACACCACAAGGATCTTGGAAAATTTTAAGTGCTTATGAGGTCTTGAAAATATTTTTTTGAGGTGAAAATAATTTAGTCTCAACAATTCAAGATAATTTTAAATAAATTTTAATAAAAAAAATTAAAATTAAAAACTTTTTTTTTAATAATTATCTTTTTTAAACTTAAATTTAAAATAATTTTTAAGGGTCCTAGACCAAGCCTGTTTGTTCCTGAAGTATCATTTGAACTTTTGGTTAAACGTCAAATTCGGCGCCTAGAAGAGCCATCACTCAGATGCGTTGAGCTAGTTCATGAAGAACTTCAACGAATTATTCAGCAATGTGGTGCTGAAGTGAGAATAACTCTTGTTTCCTAAATAACACAAAAAAAGCTTCAAAGTAATTGCTAACTAATTAAGTTACTTTTTTAAAGCTTTTTTTTTTCTTGTCGATTTAATTTTTCTAAATTAACTTTTTAACTTTATCGACTATTTCATGTTTTTCTCTACACACTTTTATTATATTAATTTATAAGAATAATTTCAATTGAGCTAATGTTACGTAACATTGTGCCGTAAAACCTTACAATTAAACAACTTTTTTATTTAAATTTTCTTTTTGATATATTACGATTTCTTACGTTATTAACTTTTATTGCCATTTAATTACTTTATTTGTGGGTACAAGAAGAAAATTTTTTTCAATGATTAGCTTTGTTTGTCAGCAATTCTAGATTTTTCTTAAAGCATTTACATTAATTACTTGAGGCTTATTTTGTTCTATGACCCATTATTTTCAATCTTTACCTTTTAAAGCAAGAGCTTCTAAGATTTCCGAAGCTTCATGAAAAGATAGTGGATGTAGTAACCGCTTTACTAAGAAAGCGTTTGCCTATAACTAACAAAATGGTGGAAAATCTTGTTCACATAGAACTAGCGTACATAAATACAAAGCATCCAGATTTCTACGAGGCAAATTTAATTCAAAAAGCCCTAACAAATGGAGATTTTGAGAAAAACTTTGAAAAGCCATCTGGTCAGAACATTGCTAATGCCACCACATTGAAAAGTGCAATGAACAATTTGAGCATTAATTCAACTCCCAATCCTCTGAGTGCTTCCAAACAAAATCCTAGCTTTGACTCCACGTCCAATTTGGCTGGACCTCAGCCGCTCGAGTCTGTTCAAAACGGATTAAATTTTTATCAAGAAACCGTAATATTTTTAAAAATTGAAATAATAAGCAAAAATAAAAAAACTATTTCCTTAATAGCCGAATACACAGGTTGCTCGAAAACTTACGTCTCGGGAACAAAGAGACTGTGAAGTTATTGAACGGCTAATAAAATCTTATTTTCTTATAATTAAAAAAAATATACAAGACACTGTGCCCAAAGCTATAATGCATTTTTTGGTCAATGACGTCAAAGATAATTTACAATCAGAGCTGGTAGCCAATTTGTACAAAACTTCACAAGATGAAATTTTAGAAGAATCGCCTTACATCGCCGCCAGAAGACGAGAGGCTAGTGAAATGCTAGAAGCTTTACAAAAGGCCAGTTTGATAATCAGTGAAATTAGAGAAACAACATTATGGTAAAAACACATTCGAATTTTTCGCCTAAAATTTCTCCTCTTCTTTAAATAAAATATATTTTCTTTTTAATATTTAATATTTTAATCTAAATAAAAAATTAGCTAAACCTATAAATTATTTTATGAATTATTGTGAAAATTTTTTGTCCTTAACAAAGACAACTTTTTCTTAAAAGTATCAACAGCTTTTTGCTAGTTGTTTTGTTTTTTGTTTGTATAGTTTCTTTTTTAATAGCTAATTTTATCATCAATCTTGAAAATAGCTAATCTAAAAATATTCATCAACATCCTTTGAAATTAATTTTAAATAAATGCTAAGCAAGTATGAAAATATAGATTTTTGTCAAATTAAGAAACAAATATCTGCAACTTAATTAACTTGTTCAAGTAAATATTCTTTAAAAAAGTTGTTCTTTTGAATCTTTAAAATGCCGCTAATAAAAAAATTCATTTATTTGTTTTTTTTTATTAAAAAAATCTAATTTATAGAATAAAATTGTTTACTTTTAATTAATAAAGTCGCAATCGAGCTTCTGAATAGTTGAATGAATCTAAATAGTAAAAGAGAAAATCGATTTAAATATCGTTTATATAAAATGAGCTGATAAGTTTAGCTTTATAGCAACAAAAAAATATTGATATAAATTGGGCTCTAGTATTTCTTAGCCAATTTCCTGAAAGTAATTTTTACACTACGCTTTTAAGAAAAACTTTATCCTGATTATTAATAGCAAAACTCTTGACTCAATTTGAAAATTAAATTCTTTATATTTTAACAAAAAAAAGACGTACTTTATCAATTATTAAGTATAATAAATAAATTATATAAACATAGGAAAAATATTTCTCAGATTGTTTATTCTTATTTAATTTTTTATTCCGAGATTAAAACTCTTGATTTTAAAAGTTTACAGAAAATTTTCAATCAAATTTAGATTTAAAGAAAAAACTTATAAGTAATTCTCTCATAAAAAAAAAAACTTAAAAAATCATTGTTGAATTTTTTATAAACATTAAATAAATTTAAAAAAAAAGCTTGGAAATTTTTATTTTGAATTGATTAATAGCAAATTTTAACTTATTTATCAATTATTTAAACAAAAGCAGTTTTATTTTTATTAGGCTTCCTTTCTTGTTCAAACAATTTTTATCAAAACTAAAGATTACATTTAAATGTTTCTAGGCTTTTAGTTTAATAACAGGCTTAAAAATTGGTCAAAATTTCGTAATTATTTGAAAAATTTTGCGACATAAAATTGAATTCAGTTAAATAAACAAAAGAAAAAGTTCTTGTTATTAAATTTTTTAAATACTAGTCAAAATTTTTGAATTTCGAATAATTTTTAATTTAAGAAATAAAAGAATCAAATAAACCCATTAACTTTTTGCGTAATTTTCTTGAAAATAATGAATATTGTATGAGATGCCATAATTAGTCGTAAATAAAAGTCTCAAATGGACCCATTTTTGTAAGACAAATACGAAAGGCTTCGCGAATTAATGGTTCACTTAAGAAAAATAAAAACTTTATTCAAGACCAGATCAAGAATAAATACACGCTTAAAAATAATGAACAATATACAAATTTTCATATAGTCCAGACTTGAATTGAATTTTCAATTATTTAAAATACACTAAACAAATTCTTAATAAACAAATATGAAATACATTTGAAAAAAAAAGACCTAATTGAATAAGTCGATATTATTTGCAAAAAAAATATAGAATTTTATTAGACTAATCGTTGCTTGGTTATTTTAAAATTTGATAAAAAAATTAAGTTTTTAAGTTCAATCTTTAACTAGACATTGAAACAAAACAACTGATGCCCAAGAGTCATAAAATATAATTGTTTTATACCTAAGCATTTTGTCACTTATTGGAAATTCAAAATCATTAAGATAATTTTTTGAATTAAACTTATGTTTTAGCAATAAAATATCACTATATTAGATTATATGATTAGATCAAATATTTGTCTTTTTTTCTATTTAAAGCACCTGAGTCTGATTTGTCAATACCATATTTATTTCTTAAAATCATGACTATTTATACTAGTTAAAATCAAAAGGAAATATTGTTTGACTTTACTTAGATATGACATCCTTTTTTTAATGTTTTTAACACTGCATTGGCAAATATTAGTTAGAGCTTGACGTATCAAGAATTTCAAATTTGAATTGCAATAACAAGCAAAGTCATGATTATTTAATTGAAATATCAGGCGTATTAGAAAGTGTCTAATTTACGAGCAAATATTTACCTATAAAAATTAATCTCCATAAAAAATAAATCAATTATATTTTTAGCTGAGTAAACCATCTAGCTCTTTATAGATTGAAAAGTTTACCATTACCATTTTTCTTGCTGAATTTTTTTATTGAAATTGTTTTAAGCGAATTCAAAAACTTTGGCAGAATTTTTAGATGAAATTTAAAAAAAAAGTTATTAATTGAATTATATGCATTAGATGTATCAGAAAAAATTATTTCTAATTTTCGTAAGTAAAAATTTAAAACCCTTTCGCTTTTTCATTACAAGGGCACTAACTTTCTGGTTAATAGTAAAAATTAATACAATAAATATTTATCAACATCAGAAAAAAAATTTAAAAACTAAATTTTGTTACTCTATCTTATCCTTTAAACTTTTAAATTATTTCAAAATATTGTTTGCGTTGCATGTAATGATCAAATTGTAAATTATTGTATATGGGGTTAGTGTTTTGAATTCATATTTGAAAGAAGATAGGAAAGAATGAGAAAGAACAACGAAAGAGCTACGCAGCCTTGATGAATCTTGAATATGAACAAAGAACAAAAATCGAGCATATTTTTAATGTCTAAAGAAGTGAATTAATTCAATTCTTTAAGATTGTAAAAAGTCTAGAAACTGTTAAATTGGTAAGTGGAATAAGGAAAGTTCAAACAACATAATTATAGGGGCCATGCAAAGATACTTACAAGAGAAATAATTAAAAATTGCTTGCTTGTTTCAATCTTATTAAAAATAGGTTTGTAAACGACTGAATCCGTTAATCAATGAATGTTACTGAAGAAAATTCGTTATACACTTCAAAAGAAAGCTTTGATGAATGGTTTATGAAATTTATTAACAAAGTGAACAACTTAAAATGAAATAAGAATATTTAAAGATGACCATTTTTATTTATTTATTTATTTAAACTCTTATATTTTTAAATAAATGATTGAGAGAAAAATTTCTAGAGCTTTTGGCATTCGCTTTTATTTAAACCCTCAAGTTTGAAAATATGAAAGTTTATTACAATAATTTATTACAATTTTATGTGTCTTTTCTATTAAATAAAGAAGCTAATACATTAAGTGTGAACGGAATCAAGCTGTTAATTAAAAGTATAATTGAATCATTAAATTTAAAGAAAAACTAACAAAAAAGATTTAAAAAATTGAAAATAATAACCATTTCTTTTTATTTATAAATATATATATTTGTGAACAATTAAAAAAAAATTATTTCGGTTTCTGGGTGTTAAAGGCAAACTATGAATTTGTAATTGATATTTTGATGACTTAGATAAAACTTAAATCTATATTACAAATTTATTATTTTAAACAAATTTCCAAAAAAGATTAATTTGTATGAATTCAAAATTTACATTAAAAATTATATAATTCTTAAAAATAATATTAAGAAAAACCTTATAAAAAATATTTTTCTAAAATTTTACCAAAATTAAACGATTTTTGTTTAAAAAAAAGAATCTTTTAATGAAAGTAATCCGTATAGTTCAATTGCTTTCATGCACTAAAGGTCTAAAGATTCATACAACTGCAAAATAGCTTCGGCTTGGCTAATAATTGTAGTTCTTAGCATCAAGCATTATTTACTGATTTAAATTCCAAGTTTAAAAAAATAACTATGTTGATCAATAAATTAAATCCTACCATATAACAACTTTTTTAAGATGATTTTTAAGATTATTAAAAATATAAATTCTAGATAGCTTAAAAAAGAATTAAAAGAAATTTTGTTTCGACGACATTAGCATTTAAAAATTTTTTAATGTTAAGATCAGAAAATTACAATCAATTGATATACCCTTTTCATAGTTAAAAAATCTAAGATCTATTAAAAAAAAATATTACTATTTCTTTCGAATAAAGACATGAATTTGATTTTATTTTTTTGCAAGGCTACAAGGTATTTTAATTTAAATTCTAATCTCAATAACTAAAAGAAAAACTAATGAAAATTTATCAAAAATCCTATGGTTTTAATTCAAACTCCTTTTGTCTATTGCTTACAATTTTTTATTGGCTTTTTTAAAAACGGTGATCTTTTAATTCATGGGAATTTTATTTAAAAAAAAAAAAAATAATAAAATAGTTGACTTAAAAATACAAAAAATATAAATTATGTAATGCCTAAGTTGTATTATTTTTAAATCAAAATTTAAAACAAAAATGAGTCGATATTCTAATCAAACTTTTTTTGGAGTTGTTAAAGTTTATTTGTTAGATCAAAGGCTTTTTAGTAAATTTTAAAAAGTATTTATTATTTGTTTTGAAGTTTTAAAAAATGAAAAATAGACTGAACTTCTATTCAAGCAAGAAATTGAAAGAAAAAATTTTAACCTGATAAATTGAATTAAAAAATTGATTTAAACTAATGGCTAAAAATGTTTTAAAGATTAAAATATTAGGGAACTAATCGCGATCATTAGTGATATTTTTGTCTCAAAAATTAACTTTTTTTCTAATTGAAAACAAAATTTAATTTTTGTATAATTAAATTAAGTTAAACTTTAATGACCCTTATTTCTAAAATATCATATTGCAATATAAAACCAAAAGTTAGAATTTTTTGAATTTTTTATTAATTAAAATATGCTTTTAATTTTATAAATATGAAATAGAAAATTAGCTCATAGAAACTGATATCATAATATTAATTAAATATATTTACAATTGTCAAAATTTTTAGATTTTTAAAATCTATTAAGCTTTTTATCAAATAATTAAACAAAAAACTATTAAATCATTTATATATTATACAATAAAACCTGGATTAAAATTTCAAAAAAAAAACAATTTAGAACGGCTAATTAATTTTTCTCTAGTGAATGGTTAAATGAAAAAAAAAAAGACTTAAAAACTATCTAGACTTCGATGGCATCCATTAGATAAATAACTTGTTGAAGTCGATAGTTTAAATGTTGATTTAGGGATGCGTTAGTTGAATTTTGTGATTCACTAAGTCTATTCTCTAATTTTGTCCGATTTTTTTTAACATAGTCATTGTAGAGCTTGTGCAGTGAATTGTTCTTATTAAAAGTACCACCATGCTTCTTCGATTCTTCTGTCAACAATTCATTCATTTCTGACTCCGTTATTTTCGGCATTTGTCTAATTTCGGAATAGTAACTTTCAACCCATTTTCTGTATTTGTGAACTTCTTTGTAAAATAAAAGTTTGCCAGAAGGTGACTCTTTGTTCAAATCGAGTCGGCTTTGAGAGCAAGAATCCATGAATGTTGATGCAATTACAGACAACGAGGCATCGACAATATTCGACTTGTGTATGTCAAAGACAAAATCCGGATTCTTTATTATGTTGACCCAAAATCTCAATGGTAAACTATTCGACTTCCAAGTGTAAACCACATCCGGATCGGTAATTCCATGCAGATTGGCTTGATCATCTAAAAAATCAAAAAAATATTTGATAGCATGTGGCAAAACATTTGATCCATGTGCAGTGCTGAAAACAGTTTCAAAAAAATCATCTACATAAGACTGCATTCCGCCTTTAGTAGCCAATAATCTTGTTAAATAAACTTCGGAAACTAATTTGGCGGCTATTTCTTGTTTTTTGTCATCTTTAATATTGGGAGTGGTGCTGTTTATTAAACCATTATACTTTATTAGATGATATTTTTTATTTTTTTTATCACTATTATGATTCAGAGTATTTCGAACAATCAATTGATGATTTTGATTCATACGAGTTGAATTTGCCGGATTGAAGAGTGTTTCTGTAAGACCAGTTGTTGAACCATTGATGGCAGAAAATGCAGCGTATTCATTCGAAGTTAATTTGGAATAAGTAGGAGGAGAGGAACTACTTTTAGAAGATTTTGATAGAAGTGTCATATTTTCGGCATTTCGAACAGTATCTAGAAGAGTGTAAGAATTGCAATCATTCGAGGGCGATTGAAGCAGTTGATAGGTTTGTCTATAGACCAGAACCAAAAGAGCTCCATTCGAAATTTTGTAATGAGCTAAAGTGTTCAATTTTTTGAAGTCATCATTGTCTATTTTACATGTTTTATCCTCATCAAATAAAATAAGTCGACCACTCTTGTTCCATTCGGACGGAATATAAATTAGATCTAGATCATCAACACTTGGTCTTTTGGAAAATGGATGTCCTTTGAAAAATGAGTCTAATATTTTTTCTTTGACCTGGGTGATGGTGTCACAGTTCAACACTTTTACACTTATTTCATGTAAAGCATCGTCAAAATCTTGAAGTTGAACTCGAATAGTCTTAAAAGTTAAATAAAATTAGTTGAATTTTTTCTTTTTGAATAAGTTAAATAGAAAAAATCTTACAATTGTATCATAATCGATTGATTGGCGAATAAGTTTGTCTTCGCTTAGTGAGTATCTGGCTTCTGAAGTGATCTGGTCTACTGGTCCTTTGTATATTTGCTGTTTTAAGGACAGGAACAGAATGTAAAGTGGTGTTCCAGTACATTCTTTTATGAAATCATAGAGCAAAAATGCGAACCAGTTTGTTAGCATTTTTTCAGCTATTGATTCATTGCGTCGGAAAAGAATTTTTGGATTATTCTTTGATTCAATCACTTTTTCAATTAGCTCAGCAACAAGTGTCAACAAGATACTTTAAAAAAAAATTTTATAAATTTATTTTTCGATTTAAAAGTTTTAAGCTTTAATTTTCATAATTTTTAAGATGAAAAAATATGTGAAAATTTTTTTTAAATAATCCTCAAAAAAAGACAAGATATTTTTTAAAAAGCTTCCACTTATTTCACAAATTCAAAAATTTTTGAATTTTTCTCCAATTGTAGAAAATAGTACACATATTGTTGCACCAAAAATTAATAATAAGAAAAATCACAGCAAAATTTATCAAAATTTAAATTATTCTAAATTTGCAGAGTTTTACCAGAATTTGCTGAATAATATAATAGAATGAAACAAAGAACAAAGAATTTTGCTTCATTTTTAACTTAAAGAATCTTTTTATTGCATTGTACTTAATTTCAAAATAAAAGATAATAAAAATAAAATAATAAAATTTATATAAATTTTATATAATAAAATTTTAATAAACTCTTTGTCTCTTCACGATTATTTTGCACGTAAATTTACGGCAAATTGAAGTTTATGATTAGATTAAAATAATTATGCTCAAAAATTATGATTGAAAAATTTTTTTTGAAAATTTTATGTGAAAAAAATTTACTGCAGAAGCAAATTTTCCAATTTAAAATTCAATGCTAAGCCTAATTTTTTTATCTACAAATTTCTGAATAAATTTTATCCATGCACAATACTAATGATATTTTGCTACACATCGAAATGTGCCTCTGCTTTAAATTCTTTTTTTATAATAAATATTTTAAAACACTGTTAAGAAAACTGGCTTTAATTCAGACAGGGTGTGATGATAATGAAAAATGAATGCAGATAAGAATATATAAGCATTTCGAAGCGTAAACTCGTGGCAATTAAAAATATTGGTTATCTTTGTGTATCAATATGTAAGAGGCTGATGATCAATTGATAGTTTTTGGGCAAAAAATTTTTTAAAATTTAAATAAAAAAATTTTTCAAAAAAGTATAATTTTTTCTCTTTTTCTAAAATATTTAAATCCTACTTAATTAATGATGACAAATTAGTTCAAATTTTAACTCTGAAAACTTACTCTGTAAAATAGTCGAGACGATCATGAAGACAAATGCTTAAATATGAAGCTAAATTTATTCTGTCCTGAAGTAAAAAGTTGTGGCTGTCGGCTTCCAGAGTGCGAATGAAAGTAAGCAAAAAATTTTTGTTCATAATCAATTGTGAGAAAATTGAAACTCCATTTCGGACATTATCTTTATTGGCAGCATTAAGCTTCAAAAATATAAATATTATAAAAAGATAAATAAACAATTTTGTAAATAAATTACTCTTAGATCTATCATAGTAGTCATATAGTATCTATCAGTTTCGGAAGCATTTGGGAAGAAAATTTTCACACAGTAGGTTTGAAAGTCGTGGAAAGGTGCTCCTGTTTGATTTAAAGTACTTGCCAATTCTCCAATATCCATTTGAAGCTCAGTAAAAGCTTCTTTGCACTCACGAGCAACTCTCATTTCCAGATTTTCAAATTCAGTCTGCATTCGCTTCAATTGGCTAATTTGCTTGCTCTGCTTTCTCTTAAGAACAACAAAAAATCCGATCATGGTCAAAAACAGTAGCAGACTTATCAAACATGCTGCAAATATGATGTATCGCATGCCAATCAAATCAAATCTATTATTTGAATTAGTTTCATACTTTATCAAGCCGATATTCTTGACAAAATTATTTCCAATTTTAACTTTAACTTCATAGGTTTTAACTTTGCTCCGAGGGTCAGCAAACAGTGACCGCTTTTTTCTAATAAAAAACATCTCGCTCTCTTCATTTTTATTTTTGTCCATAGATTCCAAATCTGGCAAAATGCAAGCAATTATGCTCATAGTCACTGATGTAATATTACAATCAACATCGAGACCTATCAGCACTTTATAGTCAATTTCTCGCACGCCTCTTAGTAAATTTTCGCCTTTAATCAAAATAATTTGTGATTTATCACTAAAAATTTGATCATTCTCAAAAATTGGATTCGGATAGACAAGAATTTTTTTTGTATCCTTATTGGCAAATTTGTTAACTTGTTCATTAAACTGTACGTAAAACGAATAGTCAATTGGAGCTTGATTTGGAAAAAGAAGACGACTATCTTTCAATTCCGGAATGAGACAATCAATCAATGATGAATTAACTATCTTGCAATTATTTTTAAAAAAGCTCAGCATTCTGTCATCGTTTTTATGCTTTGGATTGTTAGAAAACGGAACAGTCGATAGAATCAAGCTGACTGTCTGGACCGAATCAAAGCCACGACCTTTAATTTTCATTGTCAAGCCCCCACTCAAAATTGTTTGTTCGGGCTCAATTCCGATTATTCTAGGATCTTCCATATACTCGAAAATAAATCTTGCGCCATCCAACACCTCGCTATAGTCGTCCATTTTGAATTCAATTAAGCTTGACGTGCCACTCACGTCTATATAGTCAATTGGAGGCGTTCGGCAGTAAATTGCATCCATTTCATCTGTCTCATTGCCAGAATAGTTGTTGACTATGGTGCAATTTTTGTCAAAGGACAAAAATTTAATGCTAACTTGAGAGCCACATTTCAGATTTTTTCCCACTATTTTAAGAACAGTGCCGCCTGATTTGATGCCTCTACGCGGCTCAATTGCCTCTATTTCGGGCATTACATAATTAAATATAAACTGGCTTGATTTATCAAAAGAAGAAAACCTATTAGTTTTAGATTCAGCATTGGTGATTACGTAAATACTAAATTCGCTGCGAGAAGCGAAAAATGGCTTTGTTTTGCAGACAACTTGTGATGCTGGTTTGTACAAATCAGGCAATAATTCACAAACTAAATCTTGTATTGAATATTTAGTTTGTATTGGCTTCATTTTGACTTCTATTTCACTTGAATTTTGTCCTAAATTTTCTCCTAAAATGGTAATAATTGTGCCGGCACCAATTTTGGGTCCACAAGAAGGATTTATTTGAAATATTTTCGGATTTTGACAATAATCATCCGTACTTGTTGTGTTTAGCCAATTTTTAAACAAACCAGTCTTTTCACAATCGCTTTTCATTGTACATTTGGACAAACTTTTGCACCATCCACAACCAAGATCAAGCAATTGTTTGTCCATGCATTTGCCACAACTTGACGCTTTTATTTCACAATTAATCACATTTATTAGGACAAAGTCCTGGTTTTGGCTCAATAAAGTGGAATTTTTATAAAATTTAACCTGATGCCATTTGGATAGCAAATCGCTTGAATTGTTTAGTTGATAGGGCGATGCGCTCCACCATATTGACATGTAAATAGTCTGCATTGGTAATGTGACATCCACGATGCTATTGTCTTTGTTTGGCGAATAGTTGCAATTGAAATAGGACTTTTTCAAATCGGAATCGCTCGATATCCATTTTAAGCTTGTTGAGGTGAATTTAAAATCTTTTATGGTGTCAAAATATTTGTCTTTGGTAAATATGCATCTAAAGCTAGTTTGATATTCCGGATACGGGTTGTTTATGTAAAATTTGTTGTAATCGGCTAGACTCGAATCGGCAGAAAAGGGAATTTCTATTTTTGATTTTAGTTCGTAATCAGTTGAAAAAGTGGTACATATATCGTTTGGAGATCGTTTGTCATTAAGTAAGCGATAGATATTGATTTCGTTTGGACAGGAGCTTTTGGCCTGGTTGGTGAATACACATTTGGCATTTTTTGCACACCATGAACAACCACCGGACATTTTCTCATCCAAACATTGTGTACAATCAGAAAAATATGAACAATTAAAAGCTATTAGGCTCGTCTTAGCCAACAAGGCTGAATCTGTTCCAATTTCTAAAGTCAAATTAACAAATTTTGCATTAACATAGTCATTAGTAAATTTTTTTTTTATTTCTCTCAGATTGCAGCTGAGCTCGTTTGGCTCGGCACCCAAATTGGCATTCACTTTATGGCCCAATATTCTGCATGCATATTCAACATTAGTTTTTAAATTGTAATTGAGTAAAAATTTATATTCGTCTGTTTGGTCTATGACTGGACTAAAAAAAGAGCCCGGACTTATTGAGTCTACGCTCGGACACCGTTGTGAATGCTCGGAGCTTTTTTGAATCCAGTATGAATTGGTCTCCAATTGACAAGTATTTTTTAAAGTACACTTTTGCGAGTACACACACCATCCACAGAATGGATTTACTGATCTACAAGTATCACAGTCTTGATATTTTTGACAATTTTGAAGGTCAATTTTGAATAAAAATTTGTCATAAGTAGCGTACAAAAGACGCTTCGTAGAGTTCTCAATAGAAATTAAGTCAAGATTGATCTCAAGTGCAGCAGATTTGGATAAACTTGGCCTATGATACAAATCTGCTGATTTTAATAAATCTATTTGGTCATACATTGAAGCCGAGCTTGTTTCCAAGTAGTGGACAAACATGGATATTTTTGCATCTATTGTTGAAACAGTTAGAATTATTCTGTCAGCATGATCAGTGTTAAGACTTGATATGGCACTAATGGGCTCCAAATTGGCATCCATATAAATTGATTTTGTGCTCAAAGTTTTTCGGCTATTCATATAGTTAAAAAAATCATTTTGACAAAATAGTGATGGACTGTATTCGCGCGAAGTTTGATACGGAAATTCGTTTATCACTGAACAACGACAAGGCGTTTTCCAAGTATTTTTGTTTGAGTATGGACTAACAAGTTCAGCATAGGTGTTGTCGCCTCTAAGACAATTTTTAAGCATTTTCTCAAAATGTTCATCAATTTGTTTTATTTTTATTTTGCATACTCTCGATTGAGCTGAGTTGTTAAATGTCAAAAATAGCATTGAATCATCATGTGTTTGATTTTTAAGCTCGTGAAACCGAGCCGACTGAAGCAAATGAAATTTGGAGCCTAGATCATCACATTCAATGGTAGTTTCGGTCAGAGTAGCCGAACTGGACAATATGCTACTAAGTGAATTGAAATTTTCCGGTTGATAATTTTTAAACATTGTTGAATCGCATATTCTAAGCATTCGGGTAACTATTTTGGGTATATTTTTATTAGGCAATTTGTCCGCATCTATTCGATTACAAGACTCGGATAGAATTTTGTTAGTTATAGTAAATAAGAAATATATAAAACCATTGTGTTTAAAACTGTAGATTATTTTCATGTGAAAATCAGAATCGAATATGGTTTCGTCATAGTTCATGGACTCAATTGGATATTTTGACTGAAAAAGAGGCTGCCGTGACTGAATGACAGGCGCACTGGCATGCGAGTCAATGCTGGTATGAGTGGTAGCCAAGTAGCGAGTGCTAAAAATGGGAAAATCGGTTCTTGCTACCCGCTCCACCGGATCGAATTCGTTGGATACCATCAAATAGAGCGAGCTGTCGTCTATTCGATATTTTGAGTCGGTAATCGAAGAGCTAATGACAACGCCAGCTGCCGAATTGAACGGTATTACCGGTGCTGAGTAATTGCAGCCGATTATGTCCAGGTTGTCCAAGCGTCTTAGCCGACACCCGCCATAATCAACAGTTCCGCATTCGATCAAGTGATGATTTTTTTTGTCAATTAGCAATAGACGATTTACATTGTTGATCAAATTTTGAGATTGTTCTTTGTTTGACTTTGGATACGAGTCGTCGTCGCAAATGTATTTGATACATTGGGTCGAAATCGACGACGAATACTCAGTGATATAGGCGCATTGTTGCTTCTGAGCTTTAGGGCCAGTGGTCAAGTTAACTTCGATCCGTAGCGAATTTTTGTAGTCACCGTTTGTGTCTGTTATTTTGTACAAATGATTTGTGCTGGCTATGTACAGGTCGACTCTGTTCTCCGACAATGGGTTTATGGTCAATTTGTTTATGCGCGTTTTGAGATCTATTATGTCTCGGATGGAGCTTGTCTCGGCGCGTTTTTTACCGAATTGGCTGATTAGAGTAAACAAGTGAAGTATTAAAATCACTTTCATTTTATTCAAATTTAAGTTGAGTATTTTTAAAAAAAAGCTGGTCAATTCCTATTTCATTCTATTCGTTCATATTATTTTTTTATTAGAATGGATTATGCGAATTTTTCATCTAAAAATTAGCAAAAATTTTAAAAATTTAATTTTTTTTTGAATTTTTGAAAATAAAAAAAAAAATAAAGTAACCAAAAAATTTTAAATAATAAACTTAACCTTAATCTCTTTTTTATTTCATGGCTTTTGAGGCTTAAATTTGCCAAGTTAGTTTATTGGTTTTTATTTAAATTGGATTAGGGCTTCTTCTTACAACAACAAAAAATATAAAAAATTATACTATAAAATTTTGCTTTGAAATCTTATTCTACAAATTTTAAACACTTGTAAACCAATGGCAACAAAAAGTAATGCATACTATTCTTAAAAATTAGATTTGTTGGTAATTGTTTTTTTCTTTTTTGGTTTCGATTCTTATCTAAAACCTAAATTTCGTAATTAGCACATAAGCTCGTGGATAACTTAAAAGCCCAATATTGTTTTGGTTAGAATCGGTTAACTTCAAGTACCAGTAACTTTTGCTACTATTCAATTTTAGCCTTTCACTTTGTTGACAAAATCCAGTATTTGCATAGGTGTTAGGCATACAAAATAACAAAAATAGCTTCCAAAATAACAAAAATCCGTCTATAGTTTGAGAACAAAATGAATTAAATTAAATTTAGTGGAACATTGGATAAATTTCGAAATTTAGCAGATTCTAATTAAATTCACTGGATTAAGCTGACCTAGCAGTCATCTATAAATTTGAATATAATTTTATTTAAATCAAAAATTTGATACTAAATTAAAATCAGTAGAAACGAAAAAAAAATATTAAAAACTAAAAATTTATTAAATTTATTAAAATAATATTCAAGAAGCCTGGGGCCTATTGTCATTAATATTTAATTTTGATTTAAATATCACTAATGATTGATGATAGAGATAAACAAAATTTGAGTTATTTGAGTACCCGAAATTGTTATTTTGATCAGACAGCTTATTTATCTGCTGAGTATCATCAACCATTTAGCAAATCAAGGTTTGTTTGTTTGAATAGAATACTTTTTTTTTCTACTTTATAAAATTCGCTTGCTAATCATTTCGAGAACCTTCCTCTTTGTAGTCTAATCTAGTCCATAAATTAATGAATTTTAAAAAGCGTCAGATTTATATCTTAAAGTTTGTCGAAAGCCTTAATAAAACCATTAATTAAAATATTACAAAAAATTTATCTGATTAGATTTTCGTCAAGATTTTATGGATGCCAACTTTTAGATAAAAATATCGAAAAAACTTTATTCTTGCTATACTTGTGAAAAAAATGGATGTGATGTTTTATTATTATTTGACAGCTTTGTTTAAATGTGACAAAAAATTACTAGAACTCGACTTAGATAAAATCTATTCGAAATACTTCTCGCCATTTAAACTAATCGCGAGTTGTAAAACGAACAGAAAATATCAAATGATAATTTATGAGCTAAATCAAATCTGCTGACTGACCACGGCAAAACAACATAATATTTATGTTTTATTTACTAGTTCAGCTATTACTACTCTTTTATTAAGATAAATAAAAAACAAATCTGAAAAAAAAAAGTAAATTTTGTTTTACGAAAGAATAAAAGTAAATGGAAAAACTCTAAAATGAAAACAAAAATTTTTTCAATCAAATTATATTTGCTTGAAAAGATGTCTAAAAAAAACACAAATAGAGCTTAAACATTTGCTAGACGCCTAGTTATTCAAGATTAGGATTTTTTAAAAACTTTCGAGCCTCTTATCAAAGACCAGTTTTGAATTAATAATAAAAAACTCTCTCCACACAAGTGTTAAATTAAATTTTAACAAACTATTTTTTAGGCTCGAGCAAATTTTTATAAAAAAAAAATTATTCAAAATAAACTCTTAGGCTTTCAACAAGTATGAGAATTTTGCGTAAGCCTAGTTTATTCTTGATTTTTTTTATTTAGAGCTAGGCTTTACGAACACAATTCTCTGCTATCAAGTCTTTCTCAGACTTAAGTCCTATCTTGTAAAAATTAATATTTAACATATCTAAATTGATTTTTATTTTAATTCAAAAAGAAAAAAACTAAAACAATAAGGTCCCAGGCTATACATCTGCTCATCATATTAATTCAAATTGATCTTTTTATTTTATATATTTTTTCGC
Organism: Brachionus koreanus; assembly: GCA_016987375.1. Taxonomy (NCBI): domain Eukaryota; kingdom Metazoa; phylum Rotifera; class Eurotatoria; order Ploima; family Brachionidae; genus Brachionus; species Brachionus koreanus. The sequence continues at coordinate 1,008,471 of PJRA01000412.1, forward strand.
ACGCAAACTCTTATCTCTTGGTCTAACAAATAGCCCATGGTAGAGTATTGATGAGTATGTTAATATGGTAAAATGTTATTATAATTTTCTAAATCGAGTTGAAATAATGAGCAAAATAGCTGTTGGATACGGTGTTGTTTACACTAAAGCAGACTAGAATCAATGAGATATATTAGGCTTTCATGCAGATAAGAATGAGAAACATTTATCATTGTTAAATAGGCAAAAATCAAATTAACAAATGATTAAATTTGATTTTATTATCATGTTAATGCTAGATGGATCTGATAATAGCTCTAAATCAAAAAAGTTCAGTTTTAGATTAGTTTTCTATTGTGCGCTATTTGTGCATCTAAGTTAAATAAAAAAAAATTTTAATTTGTCAAAACAGAGTATTTATAAGAGCTGTTAAAAACCATAAAAATTTAATGAATAGATAAATGCAATACTTATCTCGTAGTTCGTGATCAGAATTAAATTAAATTTTGTGAATTTTTTGAATTTAGATATGTTTTTCTTTGTTTTGAATTTAGATTATTTGAACGCAATGAACATGTGGCCAAGAAGAGAAAATTTAAATTAAATTTTTTTTTCTTCAACAAAAAAAATTATCTAAAAAAAAATCAATCAAAAAAAATTTTGTTTCATATTGACATGTCTACATGTATTTTGGCTTGGTGACATTGATTGATTAGGGGTTAATTTGGATGCTAGTTTGCCTGATGCGTCAAGGAATCGGCTAATTAAGACGATTTAGCACGATTAACAAAATTGAATCAGATAGACGAAACTAAAAAGAACAATTTAGATTAGACTTTGTTTTGAGCCAATGTTTTTCAGTAATTAAGATACAAAATGATAAATCATCAAAAATGACAAATTGAATGACCTTTTTTAAAAAGCATTTTTAAAAATTGATCAGGAAGCACATTAAAGTAAAAGGAAAATAGAGATAATAAACAAAATCATCTAAAAACATACGATAGTAAATATGTATTGCTACATAGATCGTGTACAAACAAAAATTAGTCCTAATGTGAACAAATATTTACTTGACTAAAGAATTATAAAAAAATTGTTCTCTTTAATTAGAAGCGCATGGTTTTTCTTCAACGAGCCCCATGTGTTTGGACGAGTTGCTACTTAGGGTGTGGTAGTTATTGATTTCGTGCTCAATTGACCCCCAAATGAGTAAACATAGGTCGATTGAAATACACCTTACTGGGCGATTTTGATCGAGTGGTCGTGCACAAGCTCGGTGTTAAGCCAAATCTCGACATTCTCAAAATGACAGAATTAAATAAATGTCATTTAAATGATTCAAGATTAATTAGAAATATTTTTTAATGAAAAGACTAGGGAAACTTTCTAGAAACAAATAGACTTATGTTTTCGTTGTTTTTTTTTTTTATTCTTTTTCATAAGCTAGCAAATAAACGATGAATAGAGGCATAAAGTATGGGTAATTAGAAACTTGAGCTTAGCTAGTACGAAAAAATATCATTCTTTTTGAGACTAATCTAAAATATATAGACATTAAATTGATTAATTACAAAAAATTAAATTGAAAAATTAGTTTCATTTGAGTTGGTTTGAGAATTTTGAAAAACTCTTGTATTATTTTTCTTTGTTCAATTGTTAGTTTTTAAACAGTTTCCATTCTATGCAAATTTCTTAAGTCAATAAGGAATCATATTTTTTTCGTATCGTATTACAAGGCTAAATAAATATTCACATAGCTATATGCTGACTATTCGCTTAATTATAACTTAATCTGAAAATAATATAAAATAAAATCTGATGCAAGCATAATTTCACAAACTGAAATGCTTAATTTAAAATTTAAAATAAACTATTTTATTTTCATGGCTTCACAAAATCTAAAAATTAAACTATCCTAAAGGTCTATTTCATGGCCAAACGCCTAGTATCATTTAAAATCATGGACAAACAATTATAACAGATTTTAGTGCTTAGCAAGTCACAAATTCTCGCTATGGTAGCTGGAATGATTCAAAGGAGCTTAACTGGTTTTGTTGTTTTATAGTTGAATAATTTGTCAATTTTTTTTCCACTAATCACCATGAGGGTCGAATGTTCCACTCTTTTTTTACTTTCTAATCTTATACAATTAATCTTAGAGCTTTTTTTTTCAATGGCTTACATCTAATCTTATTCACAAAAACAAAATTTAAAAATCTATAAATAACCATGCATGACTTAGCTATTTGATGAACATATTATAGAGAAAAGAAAAATTAATCAACACTAATATGAATGAAATCAAATCCATGTTTTATAAACTAAATTTAAGACCAATTGGGGCCGCTTAATAATCTTTATTTGTTTAAAAATATTCATCTTGATGTCCCCAAAACAAACGTTTAAAATCTAAATTAAAGCCATATTAGGCCGACAAGGAAATTAAATCGACTTTTTTGTTTTAATTAAAGAATTTATAAAAAAAAAAGTTAATCTAAATGAATCGACCACTTGATAAGGTTATAATGGTCTTCTATTTTGTTCTATAAGTATCATTGACTCACATTGAATTAAACACAAATGATTCAGCTTGTATTCTTAATAGGGAAATTAGAGTGTTACTCTAGGCGAAAATAATAAAATAAAAATGCTTAACTAGATAAAAAAAAAACAAAAAAAAAGTTTATGCAAACAATTTGTTATATAAGAATTTGATATTTGATGAATCTTTGAAAGTTAGAGAGTATTTTGTTTTTTATTAAAAACCAACCGTGGATTAACTTGTTTACAAAATTACTTAGCCCATCTTCGTGATTACAATTTGATTCTATTTTTTTTTTGATTCGACTCGACGTCCCACCTGCACACATAACTACAATTTTATGCCCAAGAGATTCAAAAAAAAAAACTGTATTAAATTAGTTTTACGGTCGAGCAGACTTATTGTTTAAGTTCCATTGTCATCAATTCGTTCCATTAATTGATGCTCAATTCTCCTAGCTGATATTTTTTTCAATTCTCAATTGAAAATGTGCCCAAGTTTATGTGCAAGCATTTAATATAATTTACTCAAAAATTATTTAATTAAAATACAAGTCAGCTTATGTGACTTAATCCTTTGAAATATTCTCCAAATCGATCACTGATTCTGTTTGTCTCATGTTCACTAAATAAACATTTTACAAATTCCTTCATTTCTACAAGATTTTTAGTTGCATACTTTATTTTCTTTTTTCAAAGATGTTTGCTCTATGAGCCATAACAAAAGTTTCTTAGCTTGACTCACATTCCTTTAATAAGATAAAACATTTAATGATGGACATAATTTTAGAACTGTAATTACATACTATGAGAATATGACCTAGTTCGGTCAGTTTTGGTCAGAATGCCCTGAGGGCACCATTTAATTAAAATTGCTTAATAATGAATTGAGTGATTAAAAAAATATTTATAATTTTGTTTCTTCTTAAAAGCTTTTGCCAGTAATAAATAAACATTCACTAGAGAAAACAAAATGGCTTATTTGATCAACTTGTTCAACTACTAATTCCAATATTCCCCAAAAAAAAATTAATCTTTTTTCCTCACCTTTTTTTTACACCGACCAAATTGTTGAATAATAAATATTTTTGTTTTGATAGCCAAAAAACCTGAGGGCAAATTTTATTAATTTTTTTTTCATCTCGATCATGTAGTTTTATAATCCATTTTCTATTTTGTGTACTTAATAAATATTTATGTTTATTCACAGTTGCTCATTTGTCTGGAAACTTAAGCTCTCATCGTCTTTTGTACCTTACATAACTGTCCGATATGATCATACATCCGATTGAGTAAACAAAAAGAAAAAAATAATTTTAATCTAAAGACAATGAGTTTGAAAAACAATTTGAGGAATTCGGAACAAATTTGACGGCAAAAATAGCCACTTAAAGAAAACAGCTTAATTCATTTTTGTTTTAATATTTGTTTCTATTAATATTATCCGAAAAAAAAAGTAGTTTGCTCAAAAAAATTGAGTAAATTTTTTTTAAAGGTAAAAATTCCATTTATTAGCAAATAATTTTGAATGAACCATAGCTAAATATTTGAGTCAAACGGACAATCTTTGTTGAATATGATTTCAATTCACTATAAATTTTTTTATTAATAAAGTCAGTGATAGCAGCAATATTTTTAACTTTTAATTGAGGAAATTTGGTCAATTACTTGAAAAATATAATTTCCTTTTAATAAATTCAAATAGCTACTTAATTCTAGAAAATTTCTCTCAATTATGTAATAAATAATTAATATTTAAAAATTAATAAAACATGACGAGAATAAATTGAGTTCAATTGACAGAAAAAATAGCTCTTGAAAAAGAAAAAAAAAACAGTCCACGAGAAAATTTCAATACTTGAGCTATTGGAGGAAAACTTTAGACGCTTGTTGTTTTTAAAAGCTGATTAGAAATCACTTTGTAATTGATTTCGGCTAACAGGGTCAACGAACTCGACTCCTGCGGTTCACTTTTGACTCAAAGATTTTTGTTTATAAATTTGGCTAAATTACTATTTGATCTAATCCAAAACATTAGCTGTTGAAATATTTCTCTTATCGAAATTCTTTTCATTAAAATTAGTTTACAATATTTAAAGCCTTTTAAAAACTAAACTAATCAATGGCTGGATTCTATCGATTAGTTCAATTATCGAACTTGGCGAATGCGAACAAAGCCTATTTGTTTGGAGAACCGAATAAACTATTTAACCAAAAATTTGTTTACATCAATGAGTCTTGAGTCTCGAAGTTTAAGGGTGCTATTTAGCAGACCAGGAGTGTTAAATTCAATTTTTAATATCTGGCTAAATTTTTCTACAATATTGTTTCTTAAATAAATTAATTGCTAAAATATTCGAACCATGTTAAGTACATAATTAAGCTCATTTCAATTGATTTGGAGAGAAAAAGTCTTGCTGAATCATTTTGGCCCTACCGATTGATATATCGGCTTTTAATTGCACAACTATTGTTGCATTGAATCCCATCAAAACTAGTTTTTTACTTAATTTACTTGAATTTATTTAATAAAAAAAATAAATCAATTTTTTTCTTGAAATTTATAATAGCTAACAATTCATGGCAATAATTTAGCTTCAGAATTTCTAATTTTGATTACACGAGTACAATAAACTCAATCAATATTTTTTTATTATGTATTGAAACTCAACTTCCAATGCAAATTCTGATTAAAAATATTAAATTACAAAAATTATTTGATTTACAAGTTTTTAGATACTTTTTACATTAGATTAATAAAATTTTGGTCGTAAAAAAATTTCTAAATCAATTAGATACTTAAAAAAATATTTGAGAGTCTTGAAAAAATAAAATCCTATAGCTTATAAAGCTACTTAGTAAAATAAATAAGGTAAATTTCTAAACTTTTAAGTTGACAGAGTCAAGTTTAATTTCTAAGAATAATTAATCGCTATCACTCTATAACAAATTAATAGTACAATATTTTTCATAAAAATCTTTAAAAGAAAAAACTATTGTTAATTTTTTTTGAAGATTACATATAACTTTGAAACAAATTATTTTATAAATGCTTTTATTCTATTATTTTGAAATAATCTATGAATAATATAATCAGTAAATGGAGTCTAGTTCTTAAAATTAACTTAATGGAATAAATTTTACTTCACAAATCTGCTCAATCAATTTTCAAACAAAACAATTTACACAAAAATGTATACAAATTTTGGTTTATACAAAATTTACATGGATTATGCTTTTTTATTTTAATTTATTCTAATGGATGATGTTTAGAATTTTACTGGTTTTTAATTAAATAAACAAGAAAATATCCTAAAAACTAAATATTCTACTACTCGAAATTAATCAAAAGTATAAAGCCTAAAAAAATAAAAAAAAATTTTCTATTCATCTTATCTAATCCAAAATGAAAACTTTGAAATTTTTTATTTAAAATAACTAAACTAACAATCTGAAACTTGAAAAAAATATCATTTTTTGAATTAAAGCTTAACCATATGTAAAATTTAAATAATTTAATTTTCTTGTCTTCTAATTTTATAATCTAGTTTATCTTTATTGTATTGAATTAGAGTATATTGAATTATTTTAGTAAAAAAAATAATATAAATGTTCAAGAAGCTGTAAATAGAGTTTTTTATCCGGATAGAGCTGTAAGTAAGTTGCTAAAATTAGCAAAATCTATTCATATTTGCTTAAATACCTATTAAGATAAAGCCTTTAATCAGACAGACTTTATCAAATTATAACCAATTGGTTGATAGGTTATCACCACAAAGCATTTACAAAAAAAACCAAAAACTTAATTCTTGATAAAATATTTTTCTTGCGATTAACTCAATTTATTAATAGAAGTTGAGAAAGTTTTTTTTTATATAATTTTAAGTTCTAATTACAAAAATTGAATATCTTAAAAAATTTATTATATAAATTAGATCTTATACAAAATATTTTATTCAATGTCAATATAAAAAACAAATCATCTAAAATATACAACTACATCAAAGTAAATTCTTTCCATTGTCAAACTATGATGTAAATACTGAATAAAAAAAATTGAAATTACAAATAAAAGAAGTAATAAATTTGAATTAAAAAAAAAATAATAAAATTTTTGATTTGATCTGACTTTAATTCGCTTTTTAAATATTGAATATCAGATTTTTCTACAAAACTAAAGCCAAAAATAAATCTAGACTAAAATAAATAAGCTTTAAAGCTGTTTTTTTAAAGCTAAAGTGCTTTTAAATTAAATCGTAAAGTGAACAGTTAACCTTTTTTTTTATTCAAGTCTCTAATTCAAATCGACCCGTTGAATATTCGAAATAAAATTTATGAATTATTGAAATGTCTCTACACTTTTGACAATTAAATTAGAATTTAAATATGACCAACTAGGTATTAAAACTAATTTGTTTTTAATTTTATTTAAAAAATATCAAATAAATAGCGTTTAATTTATACGTAGACCGATTGAGTATGCTAATGAGACCCAATGAATGCTGTTTGAACGTGTGTTTTATTTTTTTTTCCAAGTGCGACGTTTGTGTTTTTCTTTTTACAAAGAATTTTGTTTATTTGGCAAACGAGGTCGATCTTCTTAGATTAAAGTAATAACTTTTGCCTTAGACAAATTTTTAACTTCACATTGCACTTATATCTATCACTAGGGAAAAGTACATCGATAATAAATAGGCACATTAAGTTCAATTTTTGCATTTTTATTTCAATTTAATTGATAAAAAAACATTGAAATGTTTTATCTCAAAAGTTTGGTATTTGGTATCTTTAAGTTTTATCATTTTGAAATTGAAGAATTGTGTCTTTTGTGAATAAAAATGGCTTTTTTCCATCTTGATTCAATGTTTTAGTTTCAGAATTTTTCAATTTATTTTTAATTTACATCTTGATTTTTAGAATATTAAAGATCAGTATTTAAAATTTTTATAATCATAGAAATTTTAAAAAGATTTTGATCATAATCACGTTTTTTTGTTTTTCTATTGTGATGATTTTTAAAAATCTACATGATAAATAAGGAAAAAAAAATTAATTATGCATTATCGATTAATAAATTCCTTAGATTAAAAATGTTCAAGTTTTTAATCATAAGATTTTTTATTAAAATTTTTGGCTCCATATTTTTTTGTTGTGCTAAAAAATATCAAGGTGTTTATTCTAGTCTAAGACAAATATTGAAGTAGAATTTATTGATACCAACCCGGCAATATATTCAGGTTAAGTTCCGAGTAATCTCTTATTTAAAAGCTTTAAGAAGCAAATAAAGGAAACAGGAACAAATAAAATTGCAATAATTTGATAAAATTATTCATTGTACTGATGTTATTGAATTTTAGAATTCTTTCACAATAAATTTATCGAATAAAATCATTTTAGTTTATTTATTCTTTTTCGAAAAAGTAATTTCTTTTAAAAAAAAGCTAATTTTTCATCTTTTATTTTATTTTAATAATAAAAATTATCTATATCGTAATTTTAATTTTAAAATTTAAACTATAGATTTAAGAGGAGGGCTTTTTAAACTTGGCTTCAACAAATATATTTACGAATCCTAAAAGTTAATTTGTTTAACTGAATTTTAAAAAAATGATGGCTATTTTTAATATGGCATACATTGCATTACTAATCAAAATGCATCCTTTTTAATAAAACTAAAAATTTTTTATTTCAGGGAAAAACTTTGAAATTTTTTTGTAATTATCTTTTATTTAGTTTTTTTTTTAAAGGTATTCATTGAATAAAATATCTTTATTTAAAATTAACTAATTTATGACATAAAAAATCACTAAAAGTTCTATGAACTTCTTTTTCAACCTTAAAATTCTTTTATATTTTAAAAATACTTTTATTATAAAGAAGTCTATGGATTCTAAACAAAATTCATCACTTAGAAAAAACGACAATATGACTTTGTTTTGTATTAAAGTTTTTTGTCTAAAAAATCTAAATAATAAATTTTAACAAGTTATGAAAAGAAATATTATTTTAAGCAAATTTTAATTTAATTTTTTTAATCTATTTAAATTATGAAAAAAAAAAGTACAATTACCCCAAAATTTTTTCTTTTTCTCTTAGAAATAAGATAAGCTTCTTGTTACTCTTTTTTGGAAGTAATTTTGCATTGATGATACTAAATTAATCTACTCTAAAATACCTGATAAAATCTTTTTTGAGTTTTTTTAGTTGAATTAATTTCTAATTAAAAACAAGTAAATTTGATTTAACCGATGAGTTTACGAGTATTGGTCGATAAATATCAATTTTTTATTCAAAATTAGTTAACTTTATAAAATTTTAATTTTATAATAATTATAAATCTTATAAATAACTATACTAACGTAATTGTTCTATTTTTTAGACATGCCAATTAAAGAAATTAAGACATGTCTTTTTATATCGAACATTAGTTAAAAATATTTAACCTATGACATGAACTTAAAGTCGAAAATGCACTTAAAAAAGCTGGATTTTCGAAATTAAGAACATTTCTTAAATAAACCAGTGTTTTTTATAAAATAACATGTCTTAAAAATTGAGCATTTACGGCACTATTAATAATCATCTAATTTTATATTAAAAAAAAGAATTCTACTGACTGATATAAGTACTATTGTGATTATCTGTAGTGTTTGATGCGTTCAGAGCCTGTCCAAGTTAACGGTTTTTTGAAAGCTCAAAAGAGAATGACAAAAGATGAATTTTTTTTTTTTCAAGGTTAAAAATTATTTTTGTAAAAAAAGCAAAAAGCATTGATGCATGATCGAAAATATTTTATGCAAATTTTACAGAAGCAAAAATTTTGTGTTCATTTGTGTTCACAGTTGGCTACTAATCAAAAGGCTTGGAGAGCTTATAGAACTATACAGAACCAATTTTTAAAAATTAAGAAGGAATTTTTAATGTTTTTTCTCTTTTATTGTACTAGATTTTAAAGGACTCCAATAAGCAGACAGTTTTTGTGACGTTGCCAATAGAAGATACCAAATTCTTGCAACCAAAATATACAGGAAAAAAAACTTGACCATTTTAATTTTGACTAAAACTATGTAAATTGAAAAACCATGAGTTATTATTATTTATAGAAAAACCATTATTTTTAGATACCGTAAGACTTTGGTTAACTAATCTTAGAAATAATGTAAATTGTTAGTTTATTTCGTTATTTCTTTTACAGTTATGTAAAAATAATATTTTAATTAATTCCATATTTTTTCTAAGATAGAAATATTGGGAATTATCAATCAAAATTAAGTTAAATTTAATTTTAATTCTAAGATAAAAATCAAAAACCAATATCTGATATTCATTAGCACCCACAAAAGCTTTGGTCGATTATTTGGCCGGTCGAAATATTGTCTTTTATCTCGCCAAACTGGTTGAATTAATGATATTCAGTTTGACAAAAGCGAACAAAGTCGACTTAAGTTATCGTACTCACTTGCAAATAAGCTCCCTTTAAGATCTCCATTTTTAAAGCAAAGCAACTTCCAATATGCTTCATTTCTATATTTTTATGTTAAAAAAATCTAAGATCTAATAACATATTTTATTTGAATGAAATTTTCTGTCAGATAAATGCCTTTATTCTTCAATAAAGACACAATTTAGGAGGGCTTTATTTGCAAGAAAATACAGCAAAAGAATCGTTAAAAAATTATTTTGTTTATTTTAAATCTTATTGTTTTGATTTAATAGGTTAAATTGGTAGAAATAGTTTTTTCCCATAGAACGTAACTTAAGCAGACCTTTCATCTCTAATTATGGTTTAATAATAATTTATAGCAAGAGTTAAAGAATGTTTATTTTAGTATAAACAACCATTTTTTTTTACATAGCCAATATTTCAGAAACTAGTTCAAGTTTGAAATGTTACTTATAATTTTTTTGATCAAATTTTTTTATAAACAAATATTTTCGCTAAAAAAATAAGAATGAGATTCAGAAAAATAAAAATTTTATATATTTTTTTTTTACTTCAAATCAAAATCTAATGAAAAATATGTTTGATTTATCAAAATTTGAATTAAGCTCTAGAGAACAATTAGCTTTTAATTTTTGATAGGTATTTTTGATTCAAAAAATTATCAAATAATTATCATAAAATTTACAGCTAAAGCTTTTAAAAGGAATTAATTTTAAAATCGATAATTTTGTTTTAAAAGGCCAGAAATTAAATTCGGAACGTATCTAATCGATCGGAAAATTTTCTTTGAATTAATGGAACATTTATCATGGGAAACGAATTCATCTCACCTCACCTGTTTAATGTCTTTTTCTTCGATTAAACTCAAAGCATTTTTTTTCAATCTATTCATGATTTAAATTAGAAAAAAAATTTCAAATCTTAACTCATTAATTCTTCTACGGAAATTTTAATTTAAAAATATGTTCACAATGAAAAGAAAATTTGAATATCATGCGATTAATTTGTGTTTTGAGCAGAAAAACCATGATTTTCTAAGGATGATTTGCTGCAAAGAATATGCACTTAATTATACAAGTAAAAGACATGGGCTAGTTTTAAGGTTGCATGCTACTCGAAGTCAAGTTTTATACTATAATTAATTTAAAGCAAATTGTGCATTGTTCTTCTTATCTGAATTGTAATTTTTAATTAATTTCGATTAGTTAGAAAAAATAAGCTTATAATTAGGGGTTTTTGGAACCAAAAGGGACCATATTTTGGCTTTAATATATTTTATTAAAAATATCAATCACAAGATTAGCTTTTAAAAAAAAACGATAATCAGTCGTCAAAGTATTATTCTACAAAATTATTAAATCTTAGGTATTTATTTAAAACAGACAGATTCGCTTGTTATAATTAAGAATTTGCTTTAATAAAATTGACTTGTTTCATTAAGTATTTTTCAAGAGCCGGCTGGATATTTCCTGTCAATCCATTTTCTTTTTTTTTCAATTAATCTAAATTATATGTTAGTAGCGACCAGTTTGAGATACCGAATTTTTTGGCTGAAATTTTGTGAATAATGGGCTTTTTTTAGAGCAACAGTAATTGACTCTTGAACAGTCTGCTGCTTTTGTTATAAAGCCCACTTGAAAAATTCAAGCAAATATTTCAAGATAAAGCAGTATCCGTTTGTGAGACTTAATCATGACCCAATGCTAATAGGGCATTATTTTTTTAAATAAGATTAAATTAGAAAACAAATAAAACAAATATTTCATATCAATAAATGTGAAATATGCCAGAAGTATATCTTGAAATTCTAATTTTGGAAAATTTTATTATAATTTAGTCTCTTCCTTAGCCTCTTATAAAAAAAAAAAAACGATAGAAAATTTGATATTCGTTTTTTTTGTTCTATTTAAAAGAAATTACGCATTAGTTTATTTAGTATATCAAATATCGGCTGACAAAATGCATCATCTGATGAATAATTTTCTTTATATTAAATATACTAAGTTCTATTTTTAATAAATAAGTAGATTTTCATTTTTAGCTATTTAGAAATTAACACAAACTTCAAAACATTATGCCGAAAGATCGAAAAAGCGTTTTTTTCTCTATTTAAATCAGATAAAAAAGCAATCATTTTTTAATATCTATTGAATTGTTACATAAGCGTTTTTAGTAGATTATTTACACGCTAAGAATTAAATCTCTCAATTATTTATTTGAAAAAGATGATCATTTTTTTTTAAATTTTCTCAATTATTGGAATAATAAATAAATTTTGATAACAATGGATTTTTGGTGATTTTAATTAAAAACTTAGTAAAATAAATCTTTTTTTTATCAAAATTTTTCTCTAGTAAAGTTTTATTAAAAACATCTATTTAAATTTTTATTCAAGAACTACCATTTCGTTGTTGAATGCATTTTTTTTCGTACTGATTTTATTGTCTCTAGTTGCAGTTCTTAAGTCTCATTTTTGGACAATAAGTCAAAAAAGCTTTCTTTCTTAGCATTAAATTTATTATTAAAAAATTAGAATTTCAATTTTTTTATTTTTAAAAGTCGTTCATTGGAATTAAAATTGTTCAAAAGATAAATTTGAAGATTTATTTTTTAAAATCCATCTCTGATCATTCTTTTTCTTAAATATTGCTAATTCAAAAATTTAAATAATTCTCTATTATAATTTTTTAAATAATAAATTAATGCAAGATTAAAATTAACGCATTTACTTGCAAAAAAAGTTTTTGTTCTTGTATTTTTCTTTGAATCAAATTAAGGTCTACATGAAATGTTTAATTTGGAAATTTTTGTTTCATAAAACTTTAAAAAAATAAATATTGATAACTTTATTTTTGGCTTAAGAGCAAACCGAGTTAAAATAATTATTTTCAATAACCAAAGCAAAAAGAATTGCTTAAAAAATAAGATAATTGCATAACATAGAAAAATGATTTATTTGTAAGACTTGGTATTAATTAAAGAAAATCTCATTGACATCTTTTTTTACAGAGAATTTTTTTTAAACTAAAATGAGTTTTATTAGAAAAGGGATGAAGCTTCAGAAATCTCAGGCCATCAATCTGCAATTGATTTATAGTTAAGTCATCGAGTAATTAATAATTATAAAATGAATGAAATAATTGAACAGACTTTTTTTTTATTTTTTAAGGGGCCTAATATAATTGATTTATATACAAAATGCACTAGGCGATCAAATTCGAATTTAGATGAAATGATAACCACCCAATATTGAATGGAATTAATTCTATTGTATAAGAAAAAAAATATCGATTTTTTTTTACAAAAATGTATTTTAATTTATTGAAAAAAATATCCTAGCTAGAATAAACTTTAAATGTTTACTTTGTTTAGCCAAAATATTTATCTGAATTCCGAATAGCAATTTAATTTTATTAAATAAAGAATTTGGCTAAATAATCATTTTTCTGCAACCTTTTTAGCTAAAATATCATCGCAAAAAGTGAATTCATTTTCGGGAATCTATTACCAAATTTTAGCTTAACTAGGATTTCAAAATTTTTAATTATTTAAATTTTAATTAAAATTTAGAATTGGCTTGTAGCAAAAGCTTTCAATTAAAATAATCAATGATACCTCGTGCAAATCATAATCAATTAACGTCAAATATTTTTTAATCAAACTTGTATTTTTGGGCTCTTTTTATTTAGGTTACTTATATTAGATTTAAATTGGAAAAAAATTTAAAACAACAACTTACAATTCATTTTTATCGCGGGCCGCTTCTACATGAAAGCTGAGTAAATATAAATTGATAATAGGATATTATGATAATTTGTTTTATCATGCAAGAGTATTCTAAATTTATTATATATCTATATATATATATATACAGTAAAAAGAATTTGCCATAAATCATTCAAAAACTCTTATCAAAATTAAATAATTTTATTTAATTAAATTAATTCAAGCAAATAAAAATCTAACCCAATTTTTTGATCAAATACAGCTAGGATAGATTAAAAAATTAGCCGCTGTTTTTTATATGTATAGTTAGCTTTTTTCTTTTTTTACATGAGGCTAAAATAAAAAAGCCATTAGGCCAAAAAATTTTATATGTATAGTTAGCTTTTTTCTTTTTTTACATGAGGCTAAAATAAAAAAGCCATTAGGCCAAAAAATTTAATTACCCGCATTTCTCGTCGATCACCTCCCGACTCCGATTTATAAAAATACAACACATGTTAGTCTCAACTTGAACAACGATACCTTAGAGCGCATAAATTATTATTTTATTTTTCTATACAGCCAAATAGATTTCAATTTTTTATAAATTCAAGCAGTTTAATGGACAAAATTTAACCTGGTCGTAGTTTTTTTTTTGCTTTGTTTATCAACGTACTAAATAAAATGTTCAAAATAGTAATAAAATTTAATTTTTTTTGCACGCAATTTAAAAAATCAAAATTTGTTGAGCTAAACAAAAATTACAATTTTTTTTTCTATTTTGTATTTTTTTTATTATCATAAAAGTTACGTAACTATATTAAATGTATCAGATAAATTTTCTATTTCAATTTAGATTTTTAATGCTTCTATTAGAATGAAAATAATTTATTTTTTTAAAACGTTTTTAGTTTTTAGTATTTAGAAATTTATCGATTATTTTAATCGATAAAATTCTGACCGTTTTATGACTCTGAACTATGCTTAGGTGATTAAGTTGCAATGGCACGCTTCTTCATTTCAAATTAAATGATGCGTTCCGAGATTTGATGGAATTTTTAATCAAATGTAAATGCAAATCGTGTTTAGAATTTCGTGTTATGTAATATTTAAGTGGCTCTTCAGATGTGAAATTTGCTGAAGCAATTTTTTTTTCAATCGTCATTCATTTAATCTATAATTTATTAAAATAGTTAAATCCAGGCCAAGTTCAATTGTTTTTCAGATGTTTTTTATTAGTCTTTTTTTAAAGGACTTATTTAAAAAAATTTAGGTGTTAATTATTTCTAATCTTTGGGGAGTTTTGATATTTAATGACCAAAATAAGTATTTATTTGCAATGTCATTAGCGATGACTTTGATGAGTCGGGAAAGAAATAGGAGACATTCGAGCTATTACTAAGACCTTTCTTAATTTCAACCAAAATATAATTGACTCATTGAGAAAGAGAATTTTTTGTGTAAATGAAATTCAATATGGCATGACTAGGTGATCACTTAAGGCGATATGTCTTTATTTTGGTCATGTGCCTATTTCTCAAAAATTTTAATTTATCTAAGTGGTTTAAAAAAAAATGCTTTTGTTTTAATTTTTTTTTATTAAAAATTTAATTTTTATCAAAATTTTAAATCCTTACTTAACACATAAAGTAAAGATAAATTCGGAAATTTTTAATAGATTATTAAGCTACACTCGATCGGTAGGTCAAGTGTAAAAAAAGCATTTTAAATGAGCTAAATAATTAATTTAGAATGAATTAGTCATAACTAAGTAGATTTAAGGGAAATTTTTCTTTTGTTAAATAAATCAAAAATTGCTTTATTGATGGCCAAGGGATTTTTTTTTATTATTTAGCCTAAAGTGAACCTATTTGGTTTGAAAAAATTTGATTTTTTGAATTTATTTCTAGATGCAATTCACTTTTTGTTTATTTGAGATTTTTAAAAAGAAATTTTAAATTTGTTTTCATTAATAATATTTAAAAAAAAACCTCAATAAAAGTGTCAATATAATGATTATCGGAAATTAACGCCGCATTGTGAAAAATCAATTAGTTCATCTCAAGTTGAAATTATTTGCAATGTGCCATTACCGTTTTTTTGTCTTTTTTACAGTTTTGGCTCTAAAATCAGTCGAATGTATGTTTGGTAAGTAAAATTTTTTTTTGCTTAGAAGCCAATTTTAATAATTATCAATAATTATAATTAATTAAATTTTTTTATTGTCAAAAATAATTGTTTTTGCTTATATTTTAGTCTATTATCAAAATTATGAATTTTTCTCTACAATCAAACTAAACGATTATAATGGATATTATGGAAATGTAAAGCTTCTTAAGTACTCGATGCCAAATGATGTCTTATCAGCAATATGGCGACTTCAATTGGTGTCTAGTGAAAGTTGTCCTTCAACTGATGTTTATTTGTAAGTTCAATTTGATTATTTAAAAGGTTTAGTCAAAAATGAAAGTTTCAATGGCCTAAAAAATTAGACAAATATTAAAAATAGGTGATTCATAATTTTATCCAAATAAAATTTGCATATCATATCCTTTATTTTGAAAAGTATAATCAAAAAATTTTAAATTACTAGATGAAATCTGTTGAATATATAAACTTTTCTGCTATTCTAAATTTAGAATTAAAATTTAGTTTTAGTGACAGTGCAACATGCGGCCATATGGCAAGATGAAAAAAAATTAAACCACATCAAAAAATTAAAACCAGTCAAAATTAAATGAGGGTTTGCAAAACTGCTCGGTTAAATTGAGAAAAAAAATTTTAAAAGTAAAAGCAATAAGATAGAAAATATTCTAATTGATGTAAAATCTTTTAATTTTCTCAAGAATATGATATACCTTAAAAATTTTAGAAAAATATCTAGACTGGTCATAAAGAAATCGGGAGTCATAGGACTGCTCCAGTCAGTCAAAATTGAAGATTATGATCAAATTAAAATGATCAAGATAAATTCAAGATTAATCAATTCCTTTGCGATCAAGAGATAAATGTCAAGTTTAAGCATTCAATTTTCAATAGCAAAAATTTTTACTAATGTAGAATTTGTTTCCAAATTTGAATTATTTAACATAAATAATTATTTTTAATAATGAATTTAATAAAAAAAGTGCTAGTCAGTCTGTTGAAGCATGAGCACTAGCCTGTTGATTAACCTTGAAATCGAAAGACTTGAATCTGAAAATTTTAGCTTTTGATCAAATTAAAACGATCATGCCCAAGAATTATCATTAAAATAGGCTTTTGAAATTTTATTGCAGATCATTATTTTCCAACTAAAAGTGACAAAAAATCAAAAGCGTTTTTCTACTCTTTTAAATCTAATAAAAATCCAAATTAGATATTCTTTCTTATTTTTAAGTAATTTACTAATTCAATTTTTTGCCTTTTGATGAATTCCTTTAAAAAAATCTAAATAAAAAAAGCGGCACACAATAGTTTAGTAATGTAAGAAATAATAATTGAACTAATTCTAGAAAAAATATTGAAAAATAAGCAAATCTTTTGCAAAAATTAGAAAATTTTTAATTAATTATTTAAAAAAAAAATCGATTTCTTAAAAAACAATTAAAGGCTTTTTTTTCATTGAAAAAAGTAGCACTAAGCTGGTAGAAAAATTTTAATTTTGATTTAAGATTTAAAAATAATCAGTCGTTTAGTTTTCCATCATCAATCTAAAATTTTTTGCAATATTTTTTGTTTTTTCCTTAATGATGTATATTCAAGTTATTTGGAGCATTCAGCTTATCCGGTAATTTCACCACACAATCGTACATTTCCATACTATTTTAATGGAGGCCGCTTGACCAAAACGATGATAAAAAAATCAATTGGAGGATCTAATCAGAACAAACAGGATGTTTATTTAAATATATCGAGTCCTTCTGCTGGTAACTGGTTTAGTGCTGCTTTTACCGACTCTCAAGACCGAAAAATCAAACCCGAAATATTAAAATCAAATTGTACATACTTTCTTACATCTTCGCTAAATATTTGGCAAATTAACGACACTGTTGTCCTCTATCCAAATACAACAACCCAATCGAGACAACATTCAGATTTTAAAATATACAAGTAAAATTAAAATAATTTTAATTTAAAAAAAGAGTTCAAAAAAATTTTTATTAGATTTATGTCTACTACAACCGGTCCATATTTATCTTTTAATATAAAATTAAAACAATCCAACTCAAGTGTTTGCACAGTAAAATCACTATTAAAACAGTCAGCTTTTCCGGATATGAAAAATTTCAAAAATAATGATGATCATGCAATATGTCAATCTAGTTCTTCTAAACAATGTAGCTTATCCACAGATTATCCGCTAGCTAATTCCTGGTACTATTTGGGAATCACGTCTGAATGCAATTATTCAATAGAAGTAGCGTTATCAAACAACTGCGTGGAATCGCCATTTTTCATATCTAATAAAACATTGAGTACAATTATGGAAAGTACTTTTCCCGGACTATTGAAACAAAAAAAAGATGAATTTTGTCGAAAGCTTTTTCAACCCATCGAGACATTTCGATTTATAGGACCAACTTATTTTTCGGTTAAATACTATTTCAATTCAAACCACAATCGTAGCAATGCTTTGCTAATTAGGAACGAAAAAAAGCCCTATTTTATCGAATTTTTAGTCGATCAAGCCAACAATGGAGGAACATTAAATTTTTACTTGGTCAATAATTTAATTAACGATCCAAATTTGTATGAAAGTGATTTTTTGGTTAATAAAGCTTCAATATTTCCGAGCGAAAAAAATCCTAAAAATTCAACCCATTCATCCAAAAGTAAAACATCTAATTTAGCAGAAATTAAAGTAATGCTCTATGCTTGTCTGTTATTTAACTCAATGAGCAAATATAAAAATTGTCCTGACGGATTTTTGCTCAGCACTCAAAGTTTCACCAACATATTCTCTAATTTTCAACTTAATGTGGCTTATCCGTTTATGGGCAAATGGTATCTTGCAGTTTGGAAAGAATGCTTCAATATAAATACCAAGTAAGTCTAAATAGTTTTTCAAAATTTAATTATTCATTTTTTTCTTCTAACTAACTCATTAAAAGCTAGCAAATATGAAAAAAATTTTTAGTCAATCATTTCATAAACTTTATTTTTTATCATTCTAATTTTTAATAGCAACCTAAACTGAAAAAAAATTAAATTAAGATTTTTAGTACTAAAAAAATCCATTTAATTCTATTCAGGTTCTGTTCTCTGTTTCTGTTGTTGATTTTTAACATTGAAGAATAAAATATAAGTTTTTGTCTAATAATTAATAAATAATAATTTTAAATAATAAAAATAATAATAGTCAATATTCTACTGTCAAACTTAAATTTAATTAAATTGACCAAGCAGGAAGACCAACGTAATCTCGCTTTAGGAGACTTTTTATTTATTTCAGCCGACATTATCTAGTCTGTTTTTGAAATTTGCTGCGACAACTGACATTGGCAATACAGTTAAATTACAGCATAAGCTGCTCATTGTAATACCAGTTAAAATAATTATATTTGTTGTAAATTCTATAAAATTGAATCAGATATCCACTTTGTCGCCGTTCTTTTACAGTTTCGTTCTTTGCTAGATTTGCTAGTCTTGAGTCATAATTCAAACTTTTCATTTGTGGAACTAGAATCGTCGCTCGTCTTTGTATTTATTTTAATTTAAATACATTCAGTTTTAAATAAGGATTCCAAGCAGACACACAATATTCTAAATGCGGTCTAACTTATGTTTTTTATGATAGTAAAATTAATTGAGCATCCTTGTTGGCTTATAATAATAGCTAACCCTATTCTATCCTAGCGGATAATGTGGAGGCGCTCATCTCCTTTTCACGTAACTTTTTAAGCCGATCTGACACAGAGGCTACTGCATCAAATTGATCGTCCACAATGTAATTATTACTCAGTCGAAACCGGTCCCGCATTTTTTCATTGACGAAAGGGGTTTAAAACATGCGCCCCGTTATACAGAGATATTTTGAAGATTTTTCCACCTCCAATGGGTTTTTAAATATGGGGCGCATTTTTAAACCCCTTTCATCAAAAAAATGGGGGACTGGTTTCGACTGGGTAACATTTTCAGTGTAGATGATCAACTCGATGCAGTAGCCTCTGTGTCAGATCGAAGCTGTTGCTCAAAAAGGTACTTGAAAAGGAGATGAGCTCCTCCCCATTATCCACTAGGATAGAATAGGGTGAGAAAAAAAAACAAAAAAAAAAAAAAACGGGGTTTTAACCCTCGATCCTCTGCTTGCATGACTAACACACAAACCACTCGGTTATACGCCGTCGTTGGCTTATAATACAACTATCAATTTGATCGTTCCATTTGAGTTTATGGTTCATAATTACACCAAGATCACGATCAATAGTAGTCTTTGCTAATTTAACTCTGATATCATTGACTACTACTGTGAATATAGATAGCATAAACTTAAATTAAAATTTTAAAATTTTCATTAACTATCTAATTTTTTTTATAGTTTTATTTCAAAAATATTAAGGAAAGATAGGAAAGCCAGAGCTTCCTCTACATTCCGAAAGTAAAAAAGCTCAAAAATTAAATATTCTTATTAAAATTTAACGTATTAAAAAGTTTTTTTACATTGTGGAAATAAAATTCAAAAGGGTGTGTAGGGATATTAAATTTGAGAAAAATAAAATTTATGAAAAAATAATTATTTATATTTATTTTAGTGAAAGTGTAACGTGCCCAACAGATTTTGTTCCTCATGCTTTAATTCAAATTTCAAGTGATCAATGCGCTAATGATTATTGTGGAGAATATGGAACATGCTACATCATAAACAGTCAACTAAATTTGGTTAGTGCGTGTAAATGCAGTGGAGGATATGAAGGCTACGGGTGTACTGACGGACGAAATGCTATACCTGCTCGTATTTATTTAGCAAGTGTTCTATTCCTTACAACAAGCAATCTTGTGTTTTTACTTCCGATTTGCTTGGCCATATACAGAAAATGGTACATAGAATCTCTTATTTATTTCTACAATATGTTTTTCTCAACAGTAAGCCGAAATTTAGCTAAAGTCCAACTTTTTTTTAATTAAATTTTTTTTCTTACAGTTCTATCACGCGTGCGATCAAGAATTCTATTCATTTTGTATTTTCAACTATGATGGCCTTCAACTTGCCGACTTCATTAGCTCATATTCATCATTTATTATTACTGTATTGGCCATGTCTTCATTCGAAAGACAATGGAAAGTATTTACTTTTTTCGTCGGTCTTTTGGCCTGCATTAGTATAGGCCTCTATGACAGATTTAGCTATTCAACATTTGTGGTATTTTTATGCATAGCAATCTCATTCACAATCTTTACATGGGTAACCTAAAAATTTTCAACTCTCACATTTGATCATTATCTATTTTTTTAGATCAAAATTTGTATATCAAAAAGAAAACTCTATCCAGAACGAAGACAGCTGATTAGATATTATTTGCCAGGATTTATTTTAGCTTTGACAGGACTTTTGATTTATAGCTTCCTTCAGACAAAATCAAATTATTGGATTCTTCACAGCATATGGCATATGTGCATGGCTTCATCTATTGTCTTCTTTTTACCAAAAGAGGAGACTCAACATTTTGGCACTGATTTGTCCGGTGAGAATTTAAAAGGTATTTTTGTCATATTTTTATTTTTAAATCCAAATAAATTAATGCAAAAAAATTTAAAAAAAATAAAAGTCGCTTTGATCCTAGATCGTAAGAAAATTTTATTTTCACATAAATTTTTTTTAACTTTTGCTTGAATGTAGTCTAAAATTGTTTATTAAGATTTATTTTTATCTGTTCATTCTGGTATTAACTCAAAAGAAAAACAGGTTATTAATTTTGAATTTAGAAATTAATTAATACCTTGTTTTTTTTTTTAATTTTTTTGGCAATCTCTAAATGGGCGAATGCTTTTTTGCTTTGAAATTCAATTTTTTCAATTAATTTTCATTTTAATTAAATTTTTTTTAGATGTTACAACAACAACAGCGACATCGTCTTCATTGAGTGATTCTTCTGAAACAAGCAATTCACCTCCAACATCCAAGAGTCTTATGCATGCAAATGTAACTGAAATATCTCTCCTGGAAGCATGATCAAATGCAATAAATAAAAATGCTACATGAATTATCAGAAAATTAAATGTTTAAAAAAAATTTATTTTTATAATTTTTGAAAAAAATCGCCTTTTTGATTTAGCTAAAAGAAATTATGTTGTATATTTTATGAATAGAAAAGTATTTCAAATTGTATAAAAAATTTAATTATTTACGTTGGCTTTCTTTATGATTATTTTTATCACAATAAAATGCTAATAAAAATTATATTTTTGCAGCTAAATATTTACGGTATGGTATTTTTTTAATTCAAATGAAAAATGTAAAAAATTTCATTTGTTAAATCTGATCTTAATATACACTCTGTATAATTTTTTTTAAAAGCATCATTCATGATGGAAAACTTTTGAAAAAAAGGAGTTCTATATTTTCTAATTTTCGAGGAATCTTTGTTTAAAAAAACTGCTATTTTGATGTTTTTTTTTTAACTAAAAAATGAAATGATAAATCAAATTCGGCATCTTTTTTTTAAATAATCTATTATTGTGTCTACAAAACAAAATTTTCTATAAGGTTTTTTTATTGATCCTAATGACTCCAATAACTAAAAGATCGAAGACTGGCCAAAAAATTTTATAAAAAAAAAGGGTCAAAAAATGATGATTTCTTTGAGAGACCTATGACAAAATGTTTTTAATTTGATGAGATTTTTTCCAATCTTGAAGAAAGTCTAACCAATAGTTCAAGTAACCAACTCAATCAAATTTCAAGTGAATATTTTCAAGTGAATAATAAATGTGGCAAATTATATTTAAAAAAAGAAAAAATGTTAAAATTTCAGAAATAAAACACAACTAAAATGAAATTAGCGTAAAAAAAGTCCAATGGGTCCCTGTATCATTGCCGTAATCAAAAGAGCAATTGTCGATGAAATCAATGAAAATCATCAAGACGGCATTCTCATTAGTTTTTGTAAAGATGGTGGCATATTTGTATTACAGGACCTTGAAACAAAATTTTAAACATGATATGTGTTAATAAATTTACTTCTTAATGCATATTACTGTATTCTCCTCTCACAATATGAATCTTTCGAACTTATCATAAGCATTAAAAAGTCTGAAGTTATGTATTAGCCAAAAGCGAAAAAAAATTGAAAAAACTTTCGACACTGTTGTTCGAATGTCAAGCATTGAAATGTCATTAAAAGCATCTGAAGATGTCCGACCAATTTCACTTAAGACATCTAGGGTTTAATTTTAAAATTTTTTTAACCACGAGAGAAACCGCCTAGACGGACGTCGTTTGCCTTCTCTAAGCTCCGAGTAGCGTTGGGTGGCGGCCAAAATATAAGACCCCGAGTTTGGCCGACAAAATTTTATGACTAAAATTTATCAATTGAATGTTTCTTGAAATCAACTAATTAGCTGGCAATGTCTGGAATTATTAAATAATTTTTTTTTTGGCCAACCTCACATAAAGGAAATGAAAATTTTTTCAAAAATATTTGAATTATCTAAAATTTTGGCTTAATTTTAGAAATTAGTCTAAAATTTGTTAATTATAAAAATCATTTGGCTGGTCAACTTAGCGGATCATAAAATTGGCCGCTTTTTTTTGGCCGCGCTCGGACCGGCAAGGCTTGGTCGTCACCCAACACCACTCGGAACGGATCTTAGAGAAGGCAATCGACTTTTAGTAATACTATTTTCGAGATACAAAGATACAGTCAAAATAGCAATGAAGAAGTGCTTCATTGAAGAAATTAGATCTAAATAATAGAATATCAACTAGCTCTACAACAACATCATACAAACTCTCGATCAACATCAGGTAGATTGGCATCCAAGCCATTCAAATGTGCAAATTGTAGCGTTTCGCTCGGGATTAAAACATCGTTTAAAGCATTTGAACGTGAAAATTAAAAGATCGAAGATGCATTCATTGTATTACAGTCACCATAGGAAACGAGCCGCAACAAATCACTGATATTTATTTTATTAGAAAAAAATTTTTTGAAAAAAAAAATTTAAATAGAGAAGGGTTAGGCGAAGTCGCTAAAAACCACTCTTAGATTTCTAGACTCGGTCTTTTTTTTACATTTTCAAAAAAAAAATACTTTAAAAAATCCCTCTATATTTGTTTCTTAATGTGGCAATAAAAAGCCCATGATTTGGCATCTCAAAAAATGTTAAAAATTAAATTTATGCATTTTGTGTAACTAGGCTTTCTGGATCATAAATTTTAATTTTAATAAGCCTATCTCTGAAAGATTGATTATTTATGTTTTGGGATTTAGTACCACAAATATTTACGAATTTGAAATAAATAGGAAGGATAGATTTTATCTAAGTCTTAATTTTGCATAAACGAGCAACAAATCAATGATATTGGCCGCTCGTTTCCGATTTGAATAGCATGAATATGCTTCGTTGTTGAAAATTTATTTGTTAATTTTTACATTTATTTGTTTTTTTTCCGATCTAATGCTCGTTCAAATAAGAAAAATATTAAAAAAAGCTAAAATAGTAATAGATCATAATTTGATATTGGAAAATGTTTTAAAAGAGACACACATTTACAAGCATTACAGGACAGATATATTTATATATGAAATGGCTCAGTAAAAAAAAAGAAATAATAAGGTAGCAATTACACAGTGGGGTTGAGGACTCGATATATCTTGATTCGAAGTCGGCTTTATATTATTAATTATATTTAAATTCAATAAGTCTTTTGATACTGTCAGTAATTTAAGTTTGTTTATGTGCGGCAATGTGAAATCTTAGTACAAAAATTACAGTACAAAAAGGAAAAACTTTATAATCTAGTTGTGCAAAAATGGTTCTCTAAACAGCACAATGATGTACAAGTTTGTACAAACGAATTCTAAATTCTGCAAATACTCTTCATTTATCT
>PJRA01000412.1:1033287-1049807 GCA_016987375.1 Brachionus koreanus
CAAACTTGTACAACATTGTACTCTTTAGAGAACCATTTTTGCACAACTAGAAAAATAATTATATAGTTTTTTCTTTTTGTACTGTAATTTTTGTACTAATATTTCACATTGTCTTATGTGCTGATGTTGAAAATGCTGTAGGGAGTATCAAAATTTTGTTTTAGAATAAAAGATAGAGTTTTGAATACTCTGTATTCTTTTGATATTAGTTTATGAAAATGAATTTTGCATGGAAAAGAATAGTCTTTAGTATAGTAGATATACTATCATTAGATACTTATAAACTAAACTATAAATAAGACCTTATTTAAGTTTTAATCTTGAGTTAAGTTTAGTCTTTAAGTTTAGTCAAAAATTCATATTTTTAATTTCAAGGTTAATCAGCAGGCTAGTGTTCTGTCATTAAAGGCAGATTAGCACTTCATTTATTTTTATAAATATAATTTTTTCTTTAAAATAAAAAAAAATAAAAATTATTTAAAAAAAATTAAAATTTTTTCAATTTATTTTTCAAAATATGTAAAAATCGAATTGATACTATTGAACATAGAAAGCTTGAATGCTGTAAACTTGAACATTGATCTCTTGATCACAAATATAATATTCTAAGGTTTTTCACCATTAGCCATTTTTGACATTGGTTAAATCAGCTTACCTCTATTCCTTAAATTGTATTTTAAATTTCTTGAGTCATTGTTCTTTTAATCCAAAATTAAGTGAATTCAGATTTTAAGACAGCATTTTTAAGCACAAACGTTGTAGTTTTCACTTAGAGCAATTGCTGTGGAAAAAATCCAGTAACATGGAATAAAAGAAGAAGTTTTAGAATTGTCTTTAGAATGCTAAATTTAGTACAGCGTTTGAATTATATTCCTTGAGATTTATAAACTGAGTTTATCTGACTGATAAACGAATAAAAGATTTGTATGTGGCTTTATCAGACAGGCTAACAGTGTCAGAAATCATCTTAATGAAAGAAATTGTTAGAATTAACATTGTTGTTAAAATCTAATTTCCAGTTTCACATTTCAGTTTCGAAACTCAAACTTGGAACTAAAAATGGAACTTGAATTTTTTTCCAGTTTCAAACTGGAAATAGGAAATGTGTTTTTTTCCAATTTGAAAATAATAAATTAGAATCAAATGTAAAGTTAAAATGTAATAAATGAATAATTTAAATTTTTTTTTATTTTAAAATGTCTTTTAGCGATTAATAAAATGAAAAAAATTAATAAAATACAATGATTTCTCAGTTATTTCTTATTTAAATTAAATAAAATCCGGGTTTTAGTTTATTATTCTCATTTGGTCTATTTTAATTTTTTTACAAACATTTCCACTTAAACAATAAAATCGTTCAGTGTATGCCGAACTCGAAGGTATATTAAGTAAAATTAAAGACCAAATTAGACAAATTTCTCCATTTATTTTTCTTCTATTTATTTTTTTTCGTTCAAAAATTTTGCAGTCGAATTACATTTAAACATATTATTGTCAATAACAATGCAAAATATAAGAAATTTGACTTTTTAATAAGTTAAAATTTTCATAAGAAAATTAGAGACAAATTTTTAAATTAACTTAAGCATTTGAATCGAAATTATTGTATTAAAACTGGAAAGAAGACATTTTTGATTACCAGTTTCCAGTTTGAAACTTGAAAAAAACCCAATTTCAATTCCAGTTCCAAGTTTGAAT
This sequence comes from Brachionus koreanus, assembly GCA_016987375.1. Classification (NCBI taxonomy): domain Eukaryota; kingdom Metazoa; phylum Rotifera; class Eurotatoria; order Ploima; family Brachionidae; genus Brachionus; species Brachionus koreanus. The sequence goes on from PJRA01000412.1 coordinate 1,034,986, forward strand.
TTCGAAACTGTAATGGGGAACTGGAAACTAGATTTTTTCAAGTTCGGATGTCTGACTATAGCTAACCATTTTCAAGTATTGAACATTCATTGAAGTGAAAAAGTTTTTTTTTACATATTTCAGGAAAGAATTATAAAAAATCGACTTGAAACACTAAACATCTCACGAGACAAAGGGAAATTGAACTTGAAGAAAATGATCAGCAGATTGATTGTGGCAAATAAGACCAAATTTAGAAATCTAAAAGGGAATGATTTAGTTACCAACAAAAAAAAATAAATTGTAAATAGCTTTATTTTATAAATTATAAATTATTATACAGCAAATTAATAATTTTAAATTTATATTTTATTTAAATAAAATTTTAATTTCTTTTGAATAAATAATTAAAAAAATATTTGACTGTAAAAATTAATGAATTTTTGCTTTGACTAGTAAAAGCAATTAAAATACGGAATCGATGTACAGAAACATAAATCAAAATTAATAAATGTAAAATATAATGATTCTAAATTAACCAAATTGCTCTCATTTATCAAAAAATTTCACTTAAGCTCTTTATTCTCAGAAGACATTTACTGTAGAAATCGAATCGTTTGTCCGAATACCTAATGGTGTAGATTATCAGTATTTGACTTTTAAAATTCATTTCTTATATTTTCTTGAAGAGGTAGACTATTTTGGCCAATTTATTTTCATCACACGAATACTAGAATTTTTTTTTAAATTAGATTTTGGAATTAATTTTAAAATTTACATGTAGGCTGTTCGCTACTTTCACTTTTGCTTAAAATTGGCACAGATTCTGGAGCTAAATGATAAAAAAATTAATGAAAACAAAATTTATTAATTTTTTTTTGATAAATGTATTTTCTTTTAATTACAATTCAAATATGGGAAATAATTACCTATCTTAACTGGTTTAGCTTCTTCAATTTTTGAACTACTTGAAGACATTACGGAATGGTTGACATTTTTGGCAGTATTGCGCTTTATTAAGTTCATTGTTAGCTCTTCTTTACCATTCGAACCACTGCTTGTATTTATAAGCGTATGACTAAGCTTGCCTGGCCCATTAATACCTGCACTCATCATCATTTTTGAAGGCAGTCCAGCATTGCTAGAATGACCACTATGAGGATTACGTGTTTGTTGACGAACTGTTTCAACCGGTAGCACTCTTCGTCTCTTCTTTGGAAGCTTAGAGCGAGCCTGAGTATGCGAATAATACATGGCAAAGTTAGAGACAATAACTGGAACTGGCAATGCGATGGTCAATACACCTGTTAATGCGCAAAGACCTCCAACTACCATTCCAACATATGTTTTTGGAACCAAATCCCCTAAATTTCAAAAATAAAAAAAAAAAATTTTTCTTCATTTGACTTACCATAGCCAACTGTTGTCCTAAACGAAAAAAATTTAGCTCTTTCCAAATAATTGATATTTATTAAAAACTTACATTGTTACTATTGACCACCATAAACCGATTGGTATGCTAGTGAATTGATTATCCGGATTGACTTGCAAGCGCTCCGCATAGTAGATCAATGAAGCAAAAATGACAATGAAAAGTATAAGAAAAAAAATGAGTAAATAAAGTTCTTTCATTGATGCCTTGAACGTGTGTATTAAGATTTTTAGGCCACCAAAATGTCGTGTTAGCTTGAACAAACGAAATATTCTTACTATTGAAATGAATTCGTAAAAATCTGAATGAGTTAGTCGCTCTTTGGTGCCTGCTACTTGCAGCGTAAAATCGAAAAAAAACGATAAAGTTGCTACAAAATCTATTATGTTCACGGGACTTTTAATAAAATTTAATTTTCGCGGACTCACTACAAAACGAATTAAAATTTCAACAGTAAACCAAATATTGCATACTATTTCAACATATAAAAAAGCCGGATGCGCCTCCGTCGATATTTTTTTCAATGTCCATGATAAACTCGAAATTGATGCGTTGTTGCGGCTATAATTTGCTAGGATCACACTTACATTGCCGATGACGGGCACACGCATATATGGATGAGTTTTAAGGCAAAATGATAAAATCGACACGCAAATAAAAAAAACTGATATGACTGCAACTGCCTAAAACGGAATTTTTTTAAATCAATTTTTTTTTTAAAGCAAAGCAAAATAATTTTTCAGACCAGAAATTAATAATAACAGAAAGGTCTGTGTCAATGAAAATTAGTCGAAATAAAAGCATTTAAATTTTTTTTTTCAATTTTATTGATGGATGAAAAACTGCATGCAAATGTTTACTTTTTTTTATTAAAAAAGCTTTATTTAAGTTTCAATTAGACTAAGAAAAATTTTAAAAAATGAGCTTGTTTGAAAGATTTCAATAGATAATATGAAATTGTGGCTATTGAAGTGAAATTATCTTTCAAAAATAATTAGACAAAGCATACATTAAAAAAAAATCATAAAAACTAAAACATAACATAACTAAATATTTGTTTATTGATATCGAGATGAATATTTTTCTAAAAAAATTGATTAGAACTAACTCATAACGAATTTAAAATTTGCATAGCTTAATATTTTTTTTAACTTTTTTCCTTTAGATTATTTAAATGGCTTTAGTTAATTTAAATAAAATTTCCAAAATAAACCAGCAGACTTCCTTCGATATAATTACTTTACTATGCCAATATTTGATTTTATTGAATTAAAAAAAAAAAAAACTATGCAGCAAAATTTTTTTTAAGTCTTAAAAGATTAAAACTTTTTTCGTTGATTAATATTTTTAGTCTATTTATTAATGATTTGTTTATATATTAATAGATACAATCCAAAAATAACAGGAACAAAATTTTTTTGACACAGATCGCTACAAAAAGAAACTCTTTGGTTTAATTAACTAAAATTGAAACAAATAGAATTAATTAGACTCTCAATTTGTGTAAAATTGTTTTGAATAAAGAAAATTTTTATAATAAATTAGAGAGTTTTTTTTTTATTAGAAAGATACAAATAAACAAGTGAAATTAAATTGAATTTAAATTATAAAAATAAAGAAAAAAAATCTTTTAGAATTAGTTTAATTGATTTTTTGAAAAATCTTTTAATTTAATGGCAAATTTTTTTTAAAAAAAAAAATAAAAACAATTTTTCAAACTTTTATTGCTATTTTAAAAGTTTATATTTAATTGAGTGCGACTTTTTAATAGTTTAAGTGAAAACAATGCCTCTAGTCATTAGAAAAACTCGCTTGCAACGTTGTTATTAAAGGCAAATATGTTAGAAATTTATTTGCAATCAATACTCTAATTTTTCTTTAACACTTAAATATTGCTCTAGATAAAAACTAAAAGCCAAATGAGAAAATATTCTTTAATTACTGCTATAAAAGTGGTAATAACTTAATAATATCATTGACTTTTAAATGTTGTTGAGAATCGATAATTGAAAAATAATGAGAGCTTACTTTAGCGGCATTAGATGAGTATGGTTCATCAAACAATTGCCATAATTTGGGCTGCAGCCGTCTGTACCATGGCAAAGTTCCGTTCAAATACTTGGGATCATCGTCCCAACCGAATTTTTTAGCTATGTCCTCTTCAGTCAATTTTTCTGTGTCGAGATCAAGTCGGTCCAGAACGGCCAAAGTGTCTTGTGTGTCTCTGTGCTGAGTGTATGTCATCCAACAGCATGGCTCAACTTGATTTGAGTCAAGCGACCAAAACTCGAGCTCTTCTTCGAACAACGGTCCACAAACGTCAGTCGGATAGTGCAGTTTACCGGTGCGATAATAATTTAAAATTTGAGCAAAAACCCCTGGATGTCGGTCGAAAAAATATTCGTTCAATACGGGATCGTAGTTGGCGAGCGCTTCGGTTAAACGCGAAAGCCTAGTGGCGGGTATTTTCTTAAGCGTGGCCTTGTAAGTTTCATGCCGAATTCCGCCTACGTTTAGAATGACTCTGTTATCCGAATCACTCATTTGATGCCAAAAATAACTAGTTGCTTAGTTTTCAATTTAATCGTATAATTAAAAAATCGATACGGATAAATTTTATTGAATTCTTTTTTTGTTTTTTAATATGTAATAAACTTTAATTTTTTTCTGATAAGTGTAATTATCAGGAAAATAATATTGTTGTTTCCTGAATTTAAAAGATTACTTTGAGTTGCTGTATTACAGAATTTATTAGTATTTGTTTAGTGATTATTTTGTCTTGGTATTTTTTGGAACGAGTGGTATGAACCAGGTTGGATTGTTAAGAAAAACATTTGCTTTTTTTGCCAATTTTCATTTAAATTTAAATAAATTTTTTCAATCATAACTTTATTGATTTTTGATACCTTGACAAAGCGAAGACTTGAATTAATGACAATATTGCTAGTCCATGTTGAGGCGTAAAATATTTCTAAAAATTATCTAAAACCAACTAGAGCAATAAAAGAGTATTATTCGAAGTCAGTGAGCCTACACACGCAATTTTTGTTGCCATGTAAGTAAGCTCAAGCAAATTCATGAAATTTAAGCTAATTTTGATTTAGTTGATTGAAAAAATTTCATTTAGTTAAAAAAATAAACTAAATTTCAAGCCATATTGATTTGAGGAAAAAAACAAAATAAACTAATTAATTGATTTAATCTACACAATTTTGTTGAAACTAACAAAAGTTGGAAAAAGAACTCCATTAATTAAACTTATGTCTAGATAAGATCAAGAATTGATTTCTTTATAAAAATTATTTTTACTTTTTTTTTTTTTTTTATTTTTCTATTCAAATTACATTACTGAATAGAAAAACGTAAATAAACAAATTAGATCTTGTTATTTATTTCAAAGTAAATCTCTTAGAATAAATCTTATTCAGATAAGTTTAGAAAAAAAATTAACAATCTTTTTTTTTTCTATATATTAAAATTATGATGAAAAATTTAATATGCTTCGCCAATAATGACCGCCTGATCTGCAAATATATTTCAGCCTAGTTCATGGGTTATTCAAAGTGTTCTGGTTTGATCTAAAAAACAAATCCTCCCAGCACTATTTTTCTAAATGAATCGTTTCTTGAGAAAAATAGTTGAAATTTTTTTAAAGAAAGAACTAGTTAAAGGTTAATTCGGATTAAAAAAAGGTTCTTCCATTTTTTTTTAAATTATCAGCCTGTTTGTTCCTTAAATTCACCGATTTGATGCATATTTAGCTAAAAAGCTAAAAATTCTTTATTTTATCTCCAACTCTTTTTCTACTAAGCACAATTCTCTCCAGTCTTAGTTAATCGAATTTGCAAAAGCTTAATCTATTTGTTCTTTTATTGGCTAATTTAGCCGATTACTTAGTTCAAATGAATCTAGCATATGAAACCCATTGAATTTGTTTAAAGCGATTAAGATCGATTGTTGAAGAAGCGTAAAGAAATTAGAAAAATATTAAAAAAAAAATTCAAAATCAAGGACTCTCGGTGTATAGAAAATAATTAAATTGCTAAATTGATCTCCTGGTGATGAAAAATGCCACACTTATCTTTAAATCGAATTTTGTTTTATTGCAGTTATTGCTTCACGGACAATTCAAAAGCAGTTGATTTATGCTTTTTGAGTAAAAGATTTAAGTAATTAGTTTGAATGCGTATTTTAAAATTTGAATTTCCTTCTATCTAAATTGTTTATTATGCTGAGACTCTTAAAATGAGAAAATATTCTAATCAATTTTGAAAATAAATTTTTAATGAGTGTATTAAATCTCAGTGATTTTCTATTTAAAATAAAATTCTCATATTATTCACTATGTGTTATTTGTGTTAATTTGAAAAACAAAAATTTGAAATTGAAAAATCATGTGTTCTTTGATGATTATTTTTCCAAATTAAAAAAAAATACATTTTTTTACAAAATTTAAAATTAAAAAAAAAAAACAGAAAACAATGATTTCCTTTTATCCTAATTATCAATCATACATAAACTTTAAGATGAGAAAAAATTCCTTAGAAAATAAATTTTTAATAAGTTTGCTAATTAAAACAATTTTTTTTTTTAAATAAAATAATCTACTGTTAATTAAAATAATATGCTAAATTTTTAATGATCAGAATTCTATTAGAAATTGGAGCGAAAAACAAAAATTGTTTTGTTTTGTCGATTTGTTGATTTTTGATCGATTGATCAAGAGTTATCTGCTTGTGAATCAAATGCAAGTCGTGTGCTCAAAAATGAATTTAGTTGAGCTAAATTAATAGAAATAAAAGCCGAGCTTATAGTTTAAATCCCGAGTGAAGAGATCTCTATTAAATTGGGAATATGAGATAATAAAATCAAAATTTAAGCAAAATTATACGAAATTTAATAGCAAATAGATGAGGATGGTGTGCGAATAGCTTAAAACTAGGTAATATCATGCAGTGCTGTTTTGTTTTGCTTAAATTAAATAAAATGATCAATTGTCAAAATTGAACTGAATTTTTATCTTTAATATTGAAAGAAGACTTTAGAATATCACGAAATAAATATTATCCTCATACTTCATTTAGCTTTATCCTGTTAATTTATCAATTTTTTCTTTTAAAATCGCATTTTTTTGATTGATGAAATAAAAAAGTGCCAAATACACACACACACATACACTCTTGAAATTTCAACTCACTTTTTCACACAACAACTTTTTCATTATCCAGTGGTCTTATTAGAAAAATTCTATAAATTCGTGTTCTTTACTGCTTTATATTTTTAAAAACTCTTAAATCTAATTAAATTAATTTTTCAAGTTAATATGCAACAACGAGAACATAAGCGAATCCACGACATATTGCCTGAGTTGTGTTATAGTAAAATCTCAGAGGTAGAGTTCGCTCTAAGCTAAAGCAGCGATCAAAATGGTAGAATGCTGCTTGCTTAAGCTAGTTAATCGACTAGCTCTGTCATAATAAATACTTGCAGCTAAATAAAAACTGGTTTTGAGAAACTATCAGTATTGATAAATTAAAAATATTTAATAAACATCGGTGCAATCAGGCTCTTAGACCTAAAAGCTCAGACTTAATCCCTTTTTCTGGTAGTATGGCACGCTTTTATCTCCAACAACAGCTGAGAATCTATATCATGATATATAAATTTTATTTCTTTAGATTTAGCAAAGATTAAAAGATAAATTTTTATTGATCTGATCTATTCCTTTGCTGTCGCCCAAAATTTCAATTTTTCTCAGCAAAAAAATGAGCTAGCTTGTTTTTATTAGGGATTTTGTTTCTTATAAATTTCTATTATTTGATTAAAATAGAGTTTTATTCTAGTTTCCTTTGCCAAATGGTTTCGTAATCAAAAGCAAAAACAATTCTGTTCATTTTATTAAGAAAATAAGATTTTAATTACATTCAAATGTTGTGTAACTTTATGTTTTCATTGTTCGGAAGTTAGAATGGAACTCTAGATTAAAAAAAAGAAAAAACTTATTTTTTTCTCTTGATATAGCTTGGAGCTATTTTTGTTTTATTTTTATGTTTTCTTAGCAAACCAATAACAAAAAATAACACTGAAAATTGATTATCATATATATAGGAATTTGTCTAAAGAAAACTTATTCCCATTGAAAAAATTGCTTTTTAAAATGTCAAAAAATTTTAGACAAAATTATGCCGTGACAAAATATGAGACCCCTCAAGAGAAACTAGATAACAAACTAGATTACTAACTTTTGCCGCATTAAAAAAAAAAAAAAAACTTGCTCAACAAGTTTCGATTATTTTTTATCGATAAAGAATCAAAAATGCACCAAAACGCCAAATCGCTCATTTTCAAATTAGACAAAAATCTAATTAAATCGATAATAGATGATAACTTGAAATAGATTAATCAGAATTTTAATCATATATGGTATCAAGAGGCGATACGAAAGAGTCGAAAATCCATAACTTTGAAACACATTTTAATGATTTTTTTATATAATATTGAAATAAAATAAATGGAATTTCTTTGTTTTTTTTTTTTGTTTCTTTCCTCATATTTCAAGCTACTCAAACAATACATTTGACTAGAACTTGGGAAAATCGAGTGAAAGAGAGAGAAAAATAGTAATAGAGAAAAAATATATAAAGAAAAATATAGCATGAAAAGAAACAAGTAACGAAATGGAATAAATAATTTTTTCGATATGAAAGTTTCTATTTCAAGCAACTAGAAAAACTAAGAGAAACAAAACTTCTATTAAATTATTAAAGCTGAAACTCAAAATACCGAAATCCGATTAATTGTTGCATACCTTGTGGTGCCATTGCCGGAAATAATTTTTCTAAGAGCTCAATAGTTCTCTCTAATAAGATGCCTCTATTGATTAAATCGAAAATATTTACCAACGCTTCAATGCTTTAAGTCAAGAGAACACTCGTTTAAATTAAAAAAAAATGAAATTTTGCCTTCTTAATTTTTTTTGAAATTTATCTCTACTTCAACAACTAGATAGTAGCACAACTCACAAGAATTGCTGCATCTAGCTAATAATCTAAATTTGTTTAAACAAGAAATTCTTCATTATTTTCATTTATGATGAAAGGTTTTAACAAAATTAAATTTAACTTGATTTATGTTATGTGTTTCGTAATTAATGGAAATGTTACGAATTAAATTTATCTTCTATTTTTAGGCACATGATTAATCATTTTTCAAGGAAATGGCAAAGCGTTTGCCATTTACATGAGCTACTCAAATGTCTATTGATCTGATTAATACTCAATTTTGTCTTATTGCAATCACACAATTTGTAAATTTAAAATATTAATTCATAATTTATTTTTTGATGACATTAATTTTTAATTTTCTTGATTAAAAAAATCAAACAATTTTTTTAGACTTGTAGCCAAGCACTCAGCAAACAAATAAGTTCTATTTTTGATATTCTTAGCTTAGTTTTAGACTATTATTTAAATTAATTAAAAAAAGATGAAAAAATACTAGATTAAATTAAATGAAAAAATGAAAAAAATCATGTTTATTTAATCGATTGAATCAAGGTAATAGTTAAATACGGAAACTAGTCTAATCTAGTCAAAGCCCGGATGTTCCAAACCATTATACTATGATGGCAGCCTAGACCGTAAATTTGGCTCGTGTAAGTTTATTTATTTAACAAGAAAAATCAATAAAATTAAGAAAAAACAAATAAAATATCTGAACCGGATTAGAAAAAAATAATACTCACAAAACAATAGTTATTAGCTCATTAATATTAATTAGGCCTTAATAACTGGATACAAATGAGCGTTATTTATAAGTTTTAGCTTTAATTTCATAAAGTAAAAATCAAAGGTTTCCAAGTAATTAAGTGTACACATTAATTTAAATCTATTGATTATATATTACTTTTGACTGAGTTGTTTTTGGCGTTTTTCTTCTTACTAAACTAAACTATTTGCTATCTTTAATAGAAAAGAAAATACTTTAAATCAAGATTATTTTATTTTGATTTATGTTCATTCACAATTAATTTTGAATAAAATTTAATTTTGATCCTTTTTTATTAGATTTTGCTTTTTAAAATTAGAGGAATTCATCGATAAGAAAATAACAAAAAAAGCTTTTTGATTCAAAGTAGTCAAAGAAAGATCAAAAAGCGTATAATTTACGCGAATTGTATTCAACTAACAATTTATTATTTGACTTGGCATTAATAATTTTATTTTATTGATTTATCCATTCTGAGAAAAAAAAATTTCACATTGTTAAAAACAACTTGCTACTCATAATAATCAGGCTTGCTTACACGTCAAAATTTTAAGTTTTTTATCAAGTGTTTTTGACACAACATATATATAGGTGTTATTGGATAAGAAAAAATGCGTCATGGATAAGATACTAGTTGATATAGATCCCTAAAATTCATATAATTTACTCAAAAATGCAATCAAGTCTATAATTTAATTTAAAAAGATGCTTATGTAACTATAAGGAAATTTTGTTGCTCAGCAAAAATTATTCTATGAGAAAAAAAAAATTCTTTTTTAATTTATTTAAATTTTAATAATTAATAGAATTTGATTATAAAGATAAAAATTGTCAATCAAAATATTTCTGAGAATTCTACTTTACGCAACAATCCTTAGCATATTGTTAAATATTTTATAATTAAGTGCTTGTAAGTAAATAGCGACAATGCTACTTGTGCATTGTATTAATCTCGTAATTTTTTTGTTCCAAAAATTATTGAAAAAACAAAAACAAATATTCATTATTGCCTATCTAGTAGTGAAATTTTTTCATTTATGACAATACTGAATAAAAAAAATTAAAAGGAAGAAAAATTTATTAATTTGCATTAAAATCACTTTTTTAAAATTCTTCCGTAGGATTTCCATTCAATAAAACAGAACTAAACATACACAATTTAATCAATTCATGATCGAAATAATTTTAAAAAAATTCTTAAACTTGAATCAGACCCAATTTTATAAGGAATTTTCACTCTTTAAAAATAATTTTAGATACAAATTCTATTTATTGAATTTAATTTTGGATCTGACTTGTCTAATCTAAATTTATCAATAGATCGCACATATAATTGAACTCGATAAAATGGTTCAATAAAATGACAAGTTTTTTTTTCTCGTCAAACAATTTTCTTCATTATAATTTAATCAAAATTCAATTTAATAGATATCCTTAATCATAAAAGCTTGCCAAGTTTTGTTCTATTTTGTCAATTGTTCATAAAAAATATTGTGAATTATCATTAAGGTATCGATTTTCTAGTTTGTTTAATCACAATTAAACTTTTTAAACAAACAATTAATATCAATTGAATAAAAAGTTTTTATTCCTTAGTGAAAAATCAAATTTGAAATTCAATTACATTTTATTACTTATATGCAAAATTGATTGATGCAAATTTTTTAAATTGAGCTAAATTTTTCATATAATGTGTAAAAGTTTTGTACGACTTTTGTTTCTAAATAAATATTCTTATCAATTACATGCATATTAAAATAACTAAACAAAATTTTGAGCTCATAAGCAATAAAATTTTCTAGAAAAAAAAAATAGAAAATTGAATGAAGAATTATCGTTTTGATGCATTGATAAAGACTATTTTTTTACATTTAATTAGATGTTATTGACTCTGATTGTCCAAAATTTATTCTTTCATTTCTTTAAATCAAATCACTATTAAATTTATAAAAAAACTTAATTTTATCAGTAAATGATTTTAAACTAATTGATTTTTCAAAGTCTATAAATAAGATCGACTACTTCTTTTAAATTAAATAAAATATATGGCTTATTTTTAGTTTGTTCAAATGAAATTAATTGATATATGAAAAAAAATGTCATACTCGCCTATTAGGATTTTATTTCCTATTTGACTTTACTGATATTTAATGAGTTTTTCCATGATTAAACTTTAAAAATTATTTAAGAAAATATTCATATTAATTCTCAAAAATTAAATGCAAGCTCAGTCTAATAATTAGTCTAATAAAAAATACGAAATCTTATAGTTTGCGTGAACAGATTAAGTTACTTGATAAACTTTTAATAGATAAAGATAAGATAAAATAAAGTTTATTTTCTACTAAAGCATTAAAGTTCTTAATTTAGTTGATAATTTTGAACTTTTTTTAAATTTTTTATTGAGATTTTGACTTCAAAAATAAATGTAACTAAACTATAATGGATTTCAATTTAACACTAGAAGCAACAAGCATTTTTTCACGTTTTTTTAATTCAAAAATATTTTATAAAATAATATCATTTTTTAAAGAAAATTTTAAAATCTACATAAATCAAAAACGATATATTCGTTTGAAAAATCTACTCAAAAGATACGAGGATTTAAAATTTTTCAAAAGAGTCAAAATGACTCCTTTGGTGCTTCTAGTGTTAAATTTTATATTTTTTGAAAAACCTTTGACTTTTTTTAATTCTAATTTAATAAGCCTTGAAAATAGGTTAAATTTTCTTAAATTGATTGATATTAGTGTTAGGTCCCCTTAGTGGCTTGGTGTTGGCCGTCTTGATGGCCACGGAGAATAGATTTTTTTTCCTATTCTCAATTCTTTTATCTATTAAATTTTCATATTTGTTTATTTTTTGTACATGGCCATCAAAACGGCAAATATCAAGATTTGACTATCTAGTGGCCGTCGCTGACGATATCCAACACTAATTGATACATAAATAAAAAAATTTAATAAAAATTTTTCAGATGAATCTAACACGATTTTTAAACATTCTAGTTTCACAGAATGGCCGAAATCTCAATTAAGCTTCCATAAATTTAGCTAAATAGCTATGTTTAAAGACAAAAATAGAATTATTTTTCGTTTATTTGTAAAAGAAATTAAAGATTAATAAAATTGAATGTAGAGCAAAATTATGGGGTTTTATTCAAACAACATTCTTAGAAAATAATCATATTCTAAAAGAATTTTAATTAAAATTGAGAAAAATGAACAAAAATAACAAAAATTTCTGATTCAATTCGAGTTGTTATTTTAACTATTGAATATAAATACTGTTTATATTAAACTTTATTGTATTCTAATTAAAAATAAAATAATTATAAATTAAGTTATTTCATAAATAATTAAAAAATAATAATTTTTTCATTATTTAACACAAGGAAATACTCGGGAGATATTTGAAAAAAATTGAAATTTCATTTTAAAATTTGTGGAAAACTTAGGAGACCAAAGTCTCAGACAATCTAATTCATAAAATTTCTAACTCAATAATCTCATGTTTAAGAAAATCCAGGAAACAATGAGCTGTTAGAGTTATAAACTTAAAATAAAAACTGTTTTAAATACATTAATTTTTTAAGATTTGATTTCAATAATTAAACTAGTAGTTAACTTTATCAGAAATTTTAATCGGGTCGATTAACTTTGCTGCAGTTTTTATTCATTTTTTATTAAAAAAAATGTTCAATGGTTAATTTTTTGATTCTTTTAAATTCAAACATGTTTTAGCAATAGTTTTGGAAAATTTTAAAGTTAAAAATAAATCGATTGAACATAACATTAATAAAATATATACTTATTTAAGGAAAATAAGGCTCAAGAAATTTTAAATTATTTGCTGTAATCAGATATTTTTTAAAATTCAATCTTCTTTTTTGTACATAATGTTTATGCAAATAATCTTAAGCTTTTGACATTTTTATTTAAATGCTCTGAAAAATAATCAAAATTTATAATATTTTTTGTGATAATTGATCACTGTTTTGGCATTAAAAAAATCAGCTAAATTAAAATCGATACATTTATTTTAAATTGAAGAAAAATTGCCATTTTTGTCTAATTAAGCGGTCATTATTTACCATTTTTACTTTTACTGACTCATTTAATTTTATTTGGTATGATTTTCAAAATTTGATCAAGCAAAAAAATCAAACAACTTTTTTAAAATTCTATTGATGTAAAAAAAATTGCTAATAATTAAAATCATTTTTATTTTGTTTGCTTAAATAAAAATTTTGGTCGGCTATGGTTTTTTTTTCTTATTTTAAATTTTAAGTTTAAGTAATCAATACAAAATATATTAACAAATTAGCTTAGACCAAATCCGCGTGAATACTGTATTGCCTTGATCAATTTTTCCCTCAATTTTTCTTTACTTGAATACTCCGGTAAAAGAAGAACATTGAAGCAAGTATGAGCGGTGGGTAATCTGATTTAAATTTAGAAAAAATTCAAATAACATCCTCTTATTTAATTTTACTTGTCTGTGTCTGGTCCGTTTCGAGCAATGGTAAGTTTTAATTCCGACAGGCCGCCATGAGGACATCGGTCTGTACCAGTTGTAAATTTCAAAAAAAGTTTCTTTTCCTCATCAGTAAAATTTTCAAAAACTTTCCAAAAATCTCTATACATTTTATTTTTTTAAAAAAAAATCTGTTACAATCTAATCACAAATTACTTGATGTACGGAGTGTCTTGCTCGAATCCACTGTCATAGTTGGTTGATTTTTCCAATGCTTTCCAATCAAGAACCTAGTTTTAAAATTGATTTTTTTTCAAAAATTATTTTTTGATATTTTACTCTGATTCCACATAAGAGAGTTTCTATTTCTTCTGGAGTGAACCATCTAGCAAGCGGACTGTTATGAGTCAGTTTCATAAAGCCTCTTCTAAATGCTTTAAAAGAATCTTCGATTCCTTTGTTCAAAATAAAATCTGCATACAAATCAACAAATTCCTTGTAAAATAAAATAAAATAAGATATTTTTTGAGATAAAAAAAATTCGATTAATGCAAATTTTAAAAAAATTAATAAATTTATTTACCATTAAATTAAATTAGTTATTTATCAGAAATTTTGCACTTTTATCGTTCAATTAAATTAAAATGCAATAAAATTAATGATTTTGAAAATGATCAAATCATTAATTTATCATTCATTATTTTTAATTAATTTTTTTTTAAATGAAAAATAAACAACTCTTTTTTTTATTAGCTATTTTTTAAATTAAAAAAAATATTTAATTAAATGAATTTTTTAATTTATTAGCATGATCAACGTTATGCATAGTAAAAATTTTAATCAAAATTCAAATTTTACCAGAAAATTGTAAATGCGCAATTAAATATGATTTTACAGTGGTAAAAAAAAACAAAAATTTAATCTTTAATTTTCAATGTTTAAAAGTGATTTCTTAAAAAATTTTGAATTTTTGTTCAATTTGAAATGATTATTTCAAAACCGAATAAAATTAATTGTTGTTAAAATTTCTATAAATAATAATGAATAAATGATAGCTAATATTGCCTTAAAATGTTTGGTTTTTTTTTCAAAGTTTAATTTCCGAAATCTGAAATAGCTCTTAACACTAGAAGCACCAAGCATTTTTTCAGGTTTTTTAATTCATAAA
>PJRA01000412.1:1049821-1059867 GCA_016987375.1 Brachionus koreanus
TTTATTTGAAAAATCCATTCAAAAGATATGAGGATTTAAAAATTTTTCAAACGAGTCAAAATGACTCGTTTGGTGCTTCTAGTGTTAAATTTACTCATTATCTATATATCAAATGATTCAGTTGTTTCTGCTAAAGGAAAAACAAATTTTCTTATCGTTTCATTCCTTATAGTGGTAATTTAAAGACAATAAAATTATTTGATTAATTGTCAAATTAATTCTAAAATTATCTTAGTAAAATTTAAAAAAATTATTTTTTTGAACCATGTTTTTTTTGTGAACCAAAAATTTTCAAATAATTAATTCAAAACATAGCTTTGTTTTTTTTTCTTTATTTTTTAAATTTTTTTTTTCATAAGCGCTAAGACAAATTACGGGTCTATCCGATTGTGTAAACAATTCTTAACAGAAAATGCTAGCAAATAACGGACCTCCGATTAAAGCCTTTAACTTAAATAATTGTAAAACAAGCTAAAAATTTAATTTTTAAATTTTTTTAAAAAAATTTAATTGGAATTAATTTAATTGACCGAAATTAATGATATCAATTTTTTACCAAAATTTTTCAATGAAAAAGTTTTGGTAACATTATTTCTTAATAATTTGCCACCAAGCTATTAACAAAATCGGAGGTAATTTCAATAAATATTTAATCAATATTTTGGTGCTTAATTTGCAGCAAACAATCCAGTCAGAGAATGGAAAAAAACTGGAAAAATAGATGATGAAGTTCTAAATGATGTGTCTTGTTAATACATGAGCATTTATTCATGATTTTGGAATTTGGAATAAATTTCATAAAAAATATATCTTTAAATTTTTAGCTTCCGAGATGGAAATGGATCTCACAAAGGTTTTGTCAGTATATGTAGAGAATTATTAAATCAAATGAAGCTACATTGAATGAGTTGAGAGAAAACTGCTAGAGCATCCGGCTTTCAATAAGAAGAATACAAATTTTCATATACTAGCTACTGATAATGACTTTAAAGTGCTGTTTTAGCTTAAATAGTACTGCGAATTCAATCCAATTGAATGTCTTTGGTGCTTTTCAAAATATCTTTAAAGATTAAAAGATTTAAAGTTAAATATTAAACTTAGGAATTGAATCGCATTGCATATGTATAATAATGATTCAAGTTTCCAAGAAGAGTTAACAGAATTATTCGGGACGAAATCTATCTAAAAGCCCCGAAACCCTAAAAATAAATAAATATTTCGATAAATTTAGAAACTTACTTATTTTAAAATTTATATCCAATTTTATTATTTTCCTATGAAAAACTTTTGATAAAAGTATGGTTTTGTTGACAGCTTTTTTTTCTCAAATTATTGCTGAATAAAAAAAATAGTCAACTTTTACTTTTAATATATTCAAGTATAAATATAAAAAAAATTCGACCAACTGTAGATGTCACCTTTGCAGCAATGTGGAATTTCAGTACAAAAAAAAAAGAGCTATTTTTGCACTATTAGAAAAAAAAATTATATCGCTTTTCCATTTTGTATTGTAATTTCTGTACTAAAATTTCACATTGCCAACCTTAATAAATTTTTAAGACAAAATTTAATAATGAATCAAAGATTTGATTTTTTCGTCTATTGAAAAATTAAAAAGCTTTTATTTAACAAAAAAAATTTTCTTCATATTTTAATCACCATAATCTAATGTTTATTTTCAGTAAAAAGGCTAGTTCATTTGACCTACAATACCGGTAAAAAAACACTTAATAAAGGGCAACCTGTCATGGCAGATACAAAAGTTAACCCTTGAATATTTTTTTGAAAAATTTGAAAAGATTTATTATTTGGGTTAACTTACAATTTGATGAAAAAAATTTAATTTTTTAATAAAAATTATTCTTTTAATTTGAAAAAAAAATTCTATTTAGATTTAGGATTTTTTCTTTTGCTTTTTATCTATTATTTTTCTAATTTCAAACAAATTTATATTTAATCAATATTTTAGAGTGGAAAATTTTTTTCATAAATTTGATTCTATGTTAGGCATAATTCGGTACTTTAATAAATAAATTCTCACCTGACGATTTTTTACATTCACCGATATTTTATCACCATTCTCTTTCAAATTAAAATTTACAACATTCCCAAAATTGTCTGATAAACCAATTTGAAAAGAAAGTTCGAATGTGTTTTCGAACTCTTCATCAGTGCCTTCAAAGTCCAGAATTGAAGACAAACTTTGATACAATTCCTTTAAGAATTCAACATTTTTTATTTAGAAAATTATAAAGAAATTTAGTACTGGATGTGAGAATGCTAAGTCTTCAAAAGTGCCGATTTTTCCCATTAGTTTACGAAAGAACACAGGTGGAAACTGTACATCCAGTAAAACATTGTTGTAAATGGCAATTCCAAAGAGAATGCCAACTAGTTTAAACTCAGGTTGAGACTCGATTGTGCACGGTGTAAACCAGTAATACTTTGATTTTTCATCAAGTTGAAAAAAGGCTATTTAAAGCAATAATTATTTTATCAAAAATAATTTTAATACAATTTTTTTTTATTAATTTACTGTATCCTTTATTGAGCAGTTCATCAATTGCCAATTGAAAAAATTCCTTGCTAACACCACCTTGATCAATGGCCTGCTCATTTTCAAATTCAACAAATAGTTGTTTTCTTAGCTCTGCCGGATTTTCTTGTTCCTGAAGTTCTATTAAATTCAATGCTTCACTTAAAATATTTTGTCTATTAAGACGAATCTTAAAATACGGAGTTGGCATTCGGCCTTCTAATATACTGATCATAATATTAAATCTCCTCTCTCTCATCATTTTTATTTTATTATCATAGAAAAGACCCAAATTTTTTTTACTCAATGTGACAAAAAATGGATTAGCCAAAAAAGAAAAACAGCTCTTTTTTTTAGATTCAGACTTAGCTTCCAATTCAGCCCTTTCTAAGTACTTCATCTGTTTTGTATACTCAACATAATCATATTGAACATCGATGAATTGATTTAGAGTTTCATTTATAAATTCATCATTGGGGATTTTCGATTGTCGACAGTCAATTGGTCTTATTTTAAGCTCCTCTTCTAAAGGATCAACAAAGTAAACCATGTCACTTGAATCCTCATACAAGTTTCCTTGATAGTCATTTCGGTCCAAGTTACTTTCATCTTCTATTTCCATTTCTCTCTCTTTTTTTATTTGTCTTTCGGGATCAACTCTGCCACCTAGCAAGCTAGCATAGTAAATAAAACGAATGTAATTAACAGCACCAATTATTCCATCGTTTTTGTACAAAATTTTTTTAGGGCTTGACTCGTTTTCCTCGTCATCTTCGTTCTCATCATCATCATTGGGCAAATCCATATTTTTTGTGACCACTTCTAAAGTAATAAATTGCTGGGCTTTATACAAAAATATTCTCAGTTCATCTGCATTCCATTTAGACCACATGCGCACAATTTTAGCACTGGCTTGAACTGGTAACTGAGTTAGAATAGAATAAAACTCTTTGCAGCACTTGTCCATGTAGCCTGGGTTTTCCAAAATAGGTAGCTCATTTACCACAAGAATTGCATGCAAAATTTTATTTATCTCTTCTTCTTCTATATTTTTTTTCAATTGTAAATTAATGCTTACACAAAGTGGATAAAGAGCTTGATTAAAAACACTCTCAAGTTCGGGACCAAGTCCAATTATAGAAAAAAGAGATGAATATGATCTTCTTATTGCATTAAAGTCTATGTTAAATGGAGGTATACAAGGCATGGTAGAAGACATGCTAATATTGTTTGCTTCGAATTGAAAACTTTTTGACAAAGCTTGGTAACTGGAGAATACTTTATTGATTAAATCGAACAGTGGTTCATAACATGATTTAATTTCTTTTTGCTCACCGATCAAATCGTCAGTGTCCATTCTATCACTGCTAATTTTTTTATAATTTTCCTTACATTTTTGAATTAAAGATTGAATTTTTTCTTCATTAATGAAGAATTTTTGATTATCAGTTGATTTTGGATCTGTGTTTCTGACAGCTTTGAGTGCTTCTTCCAGACTTGAGGCCAAGTTTCGGGACGATGAGGCCGAAGAGTCTCTTAAATTGATAGTCGATGAGCTCTTTGAAGTGACTATGTCATCGTTGTCATCATCAATTTTCGATTTACTTTTCGAATTCATAGAATCACATAGAACAGCTTTGTTTTGGGCAAGTTTGATAGCTAGAACAGCTGCTTGATTTTTTGGTACCGGTTTAAAATTTGGATTTGATGCGCAATTTGGATTATGACAATCCTGAGTACCACAGCCTTCTGTTATTTGATGGAAAAATTTTTCAATAATTTCTTTCGCTCTTTTTCTAAATGAAATAATTAATTACCAATTTTTGAATAAACAGCTTGGTATACAAAATAAACTACTTTTGATTGCTTTCGATTGAATTCTCGGTTCCATTCATTCTGGTTATATTTACAGTTTTATTTCATTTAGCTAAAAAAAAATTGCATAATTTACCTTCTTTAATTAAAAAGCATAGTAATTTTTTTAGATATGTTAAATTTAGATTTAAAATAATTATTATAAGATTGGCTTTTTTTATTTCTTTATAAAATATATGACTTAGTTTTTTTTTCAAAACAACAGAAATTGATAGTTTCTTATTTAGTTATCTAACCAGATTTAAAAAAGAGTCCAAGTTTCAGAAAGAAATACCAAGAAATCTTGCAAGAATTTTTTATTTTGGAATTAGCTTGCAAAAAATTTTGAATTTCTAATTTTGTGCAATATCTGCATTTATGAGAATTTAAAAAATTTTTGCTTACCATAGATCTCAAAATAAGCTTATACTTGAATTTTTAAGTAATGTGAAAAATTAAAATTTTTATTAATAATCATCTTAAGGATTGTTTCAAAGCTAATCTAAATCTAGCGTAAGTTGAAAAAAAAAATTTAAAACAGCTTTTAAATTTAATTAATCGCTATATCTAATATTTTTCAATGTGATTTTATTCAATAATTAAAAGATTGCTTTTTTATTAAATAATGTATTTATAAAATTTATCTTTTACTGCTTGACAATAAAAGAAAGTTACATGTTATTTGTCTCTCACATAATTTTGAACATCATTTACTCTGCACTGCATATCGTCATCTCAAAAATTCTATTCTAAATGAAGATTTTATCAACTGTACATTTTTTAAAATTAATAAATTAATTTTTTTGTGAGAAATATTTTTGATTTTTTTCAAATATATTCTTAGATTAAACTTTTAACTTCTGTAAAACCTAATTTTTTCAAGAATTTTAACTATTATATAGTTTTCTAAACATCCATAAAATATTAAATAAAATAAAATAAATCCTATTATTACAAAAATTAAATTTAGAAAAATAGATCATAATGAAAGACTTAAAAAATTCAACTTAAACATCCTGGAAATGAGAAAGAATCGTGGAGGTCTAATTCAAATGCTCAAGTTCGCTAAAAGAAAAGATTTTTCTAATGGACTAAGACTAGGTCTTAAATTCCATGATTCAACATAGACAAATGAGTTGAGTTTCAAATGTTTGGAACAGACTACCTAAATAAGCTATAGATTCAAATTCAATTAGTCAATTTAAAAATATACTGGATTAACTTAATTTGTCAAGCTATTTCAGTGGGTCTTAAAAACCCATTAAATGTGGCCCTTTTGCATCATAGCTTTTTTATTATTTTTATTATTATTATTATTATTATTAAATATTTTGCATATGAGATTTAAAAAATGAGTGACATTCATTCATTCGTATTGAATTTTTTTATTAGTCTGTAAGTTAAGTTAATTTCACTTAACTTCTCTCGAACAATGAAATTAATCTATATCTTTATAATTTCCATAGAATAAAATAATCAAATTCAACAATTTTTTTTTAACCATGCCAAAAAGAAATAATTTTTTTATTAAATTGAAACTTAGGAAATATGTTGGATAAATCTTTTGCTTATAGAATTTCAAAACTTAATTATAATGTTGTTCCACAAAGTATTTATTTGCCTGCAGAGTTAGGTGACATTCGTTTTAAATATTATGAATTCAAGATAAATGATCTAATTGTAAAAAAAAATTCCATTTCTTCAGAAAATAACCAGATTAACTTTGATTCTTATTCGGATCTGATCAAAGATCTTGATCTAATATACCTCAAAAGAAGCATAAAAGATTGGCTCGACAAGGAAAATAAGAAAAATAAAAAAAATGTACTCAATTCCAACTTTGCTTGTAGTCCAGACTTAGTAGTTTACACATTACCTTCTAATCTAGAATCATTAGGAAAAATGACATGCATTGAATATTTGACAAAGTATACAAAATTATCTCGATTTAGGACTAACACAGCTAGC
Organism: Brachionus koreanus; assembly: GCA_016987375.1. NCBI lineage: Eukaryota > Metazoa > Rotifera > Eurotatoria > Ploima > Brachionidae > Brachionus > Brachionus koreanus. The sequence goes on from PJRA01000412.1 coordinate 1,056,180, forward strand.
TATTTATTTAATAAGTACAAGGCCGATGATCTGAATCCAATTGAAGAGCCGTTTATTGAAAGAATGGATCTTTTAAGAACAATCAGTGATTTCCATGGAAATTCTTTCATTAAAATTGAAGAAATGATGACATTTTTGGATCTCAATGAGACAAAAAGATTAAAAATTTCAGATGATGAATCAAATATGATACAAACAAAAAATTTTATTTATAGCACTTTTAAATTTGATGAATTTAAAGCCATTATTGCTTTTTCTGAGAGATACAATTCAAATAAATTTTCCAATAAAAATAAAAATCACTTGGAATATCTGGACTTTTGTGTTGTATTCAAAAAAATTGAATATTTTAAAGATAATAAAAAATTAGAAAATCTTTTAAAATTTTTATTTGATTCATAGAAGAGAGAATAAACTTAAAATTCAAACAAGTTTTTTAAAATAAAATTTTTAAATAAATTCATCTGAATCATATCCATCTTTGTTTGACTTCATTCTTTCGTCGCTCATCAAATTTGAATAGCTTCGCTGATCGGCTAATTGAGCCTTCAGTCTCTCTTCTTCTTTTTCACGTTCTTTTTGTTCTCTTAAAAGTCTTTTTTTGTCTTCTCTTTCAAGCCTATCTCTTTCTTCTCTTTCAGCCTAAAAATTAAGAAACTCAAAACAAATCGTCAACGCTCGAATTACTTACTTTTAGATCTGGTTTTCGTTCTATCTTAGTTTTATTAAGTCTATTGATTATTTCATTAATCCTTTTTTCAACTCTGGCTTTTCTAACTTCCTTGTCTTTGTGAAAACCAACTTGGCCCACATCCATACCGGCTGTTTTTTTTAGATTGTTAACAGGTGTATAAACTATTTCAACATTGTTTTGCTTATTTCCTTGAAAATAAAATTGAATAATTTTCCATTATTTTCTTTAAAAATATTTTAGCTGAACCTTCAATGCTATTTGCTTTGACAAGTTGAATACAATCTTCTAGTACTGCCGAAGGAATATCTTCTATTGTTTGTCCCTTAGAAAAATAAAATTATTGATCATGATAGAAACTGAAAAGAAAAGCTACCTTTGCCAATCTCAAATAAACGTGGGCTGAAGATAATTTGCTTACATGAAACCAAATATCTTCAGGCCAAGCAAATTTTATCAATTCTTCATCTTAATTTTTGAATCAGAATATTGAAAGAATTTTCAAAAAATTAAAAAAAAGTAAATTTTCTACTTTCATATTTATCTTCACCCATATAAATATCATATGGCGGATTGACAACTTAAATATTTAATAATTATTTTTTTATTGATAAAACATACAAATTTACCATTTGATGTAAAATAAAATACCATTTTTTATAAAATTCTGAAAAATTTTTAATTTACCTTTTTTCTATAAAGAAAATATTTAAACATTTTTAATCTTTAAATGTGTTACTTGCAATATGATCTCTTTTTTTGTTCAAAATAATGCTAACATTTTTAGACAATTTTTAATTATTTAAAATTAATTAAAAAAATTGTTTTTTTTTTTAATTTTCACACCTTACTTGTATTTAGATTTCAAAATATTTTTTATTTTAAATACTAGCTTTTTATTTTTTTTTGTTTTATTTCGTTTTAATCTAAAAATATTTGAGCTTTTCTTCAAAATTATGCCTAATTTCTGAATCGAAAAATTTTCATATCAAAATAATTAAGAACATTTTCTATATACTTGATATTTTCATTTATAATAAGAAAAATCCTTATTGATCAGCATTTAAAATTTTTCTTTAATTTAAAAGAAATGAATAAAGATATTTTAAAAGATGTTTAAATTAGGCTAAACTAATTACTTATGATCTTAAATTCTTCAAATCACCCATTCCAGAATCACAGACAGTCTCAAGAAATCGATTAGTTGAGTAAAAATTCAAATATATCTTAATCTAAAAAATCCACACCAAACCCAAAATATGATTCTAAAAGAGTATCTCAAGGTAGAAAATATAATAATCATAAACCTATCTAACTTTTATTTTTTTACAACTTTATATGTACAAACCAGGCTTGTTTATAAGTCAGATAAGTCAGATAATAAGACAGATAAACAGCTTAGAGAATAAAATTCATATCGATACATTCGATTATAATACAAAAACGTCAATCTCTATGGTTGAAAATGTCTTCCAATGTGTAAACCGAGGTTTAGTTGACTCGATCAAATTTATTAATCAACGAGTTAGGATTGAAATGTCACAAAATTTAAACTGTTTTTACTTATTTAATATTTTAAATGACTTTTTAAAAGTAGATTTTTTTACATAATTTTACATATACAACAACTTAATTTTATTTTATTTTTTTTTTGTATGCCTATGAGGCTTAATTGAATAAATAATATAATATAATATAAGTCACAAGTCTTAAGCCAAGTCATGTCAATGACTTAAATTTTTTTTTTCAAAGTCAAATCAATATTTTTTAAATAAAGTAAATACAAAGTTTTTTCATAATTTATATTAAATAAAATTATATATTAAACAAATAAAGGAATCCCGAGGGGACAAAAACAGGCAAAAAAGACTGTTTATACGGCTTTTTGAAGCTGTTTTTTGGGCGTTTTGGCTTTGTTTTTTTGCGTTTGAAACATGAGAACAAGCGAAAAACACTTTTTAAACCAATTTTATTTTAATTTAGTTATTTATGGCTTAATTTGTCTAAATTCGTGTCTTTATACTTTTTTTTAAACAAAAATAATAAAGTTTTTTGGCTGTTTTACTTAGTTTATCCTCTGTTTTTATTTCGTTTAAACGCTCACGTTTAAACGTTTAAATTATTTTAAATTATTTAAATTATTTAAACGTTTAAATTATTAAGTATTTTTATTTTTGGCTTATATTTTAAATAATGACACGTTTTAAAATATTGAATAATTAAAGTAATTTTTTCAAGTGGATCTAAGTAAACTCGTTTCAAAAAGTTCCCAACACTACTCTCAAGGATTAAGAAAAAAATGAGTTTTCTTTAAAATGTTTAAGGTAAAAATGTCAGACTTAAACAATATGGATTTGGTGAAAATATTGTAAGATGGATTGGTGACTTTCTGTCTGATCGTACTCAAAGAGTTGTTTTGGGGAACATCAATTCATCATGGCTTTCAGTTTTCAGTGGTGTTCCTCAAGGCTCTGTCTTAGGCCCTCTACTGTTCATTATTTATATCAATGAATTACCAAAATAATTACAATCATTAAAAATACTTAAATATCAAAATAGAGGCTTCAGGGCGATATGGACAAGATTTGCGTCTTGTCAAAAAATTGATCAACAGTACTAAACGCAGAAAAATTTAAGGTCTTTCATTTTGGTAAAAAGAATTAAATTTGATTATAAAATTTAAAAACAATCTGGAGAGGGACAAAGTCTAGCTAAAACCGTATGTGAACGGTGAACTTGAAATATTTATAAAAAACAATATCAAATGGGATTTTCAAGTTAAACAGTTCAACAAAAGCGAATAGGATGCTGGACGGCATTGTGAATTTTGGAACAAAATACAAAAACAAAAATTTAAAATTAGAATTACTTTTTTTCTTAAGGTCTAAAAATCGTTCTGCAAAATGTATCAGCTGATACAAGGTATGTATCACTCAAATTTAGTTCGTGCAAAATCTGTGCAATTTAATTTTAAAATTTTTTAAAATCATATACTTT
>PJRA01000412.1:1069236-1082300 GCA_016987375.1 Brachionus koreanus
TTGTATACAAATCTAATGAAAAAACTGATCAAACTTATCAGTATATCTTAGTATCTTTAAAAATTAAAAAACCATTTATTATTAAAAATAATCAATAAAATAAATTTTCAGATTTTATTCAAAACAAAATAGATATAAAATTACTTTTTTATTTATCTTAAAAAATTAAAATGAAATTTTTTATCTTAAAAATATCAAAACCATTATGGTCGTAATTAAAATTACCGAATACAACTCTTCTTTTGTCTTAATTTCATTTCATTTTATTTTATTTAATTTTTTTTCTTAAAAGATTAAAATTGAAAAATTTAAATAGAGTCTTAATATAAAATTGATAAAATAGTTTTAAACTAAATTATGCAATTTCTTAGACGTCATAATTTTTTTTTACATCAAAAAATCTAGTATTTCCTACTCACTCTAAATAATAAAACTAAGTAATACTAGTAAAAATATAATTAACCATTATTAATGAAGGCAAAATGCATAATAAATGTAGTATTGCTGACGTTAATAATTACAATTTTGCTAATCACTTTTTCATCTTTTGTAAATTTTGAAAATATCCACTTCTTTTTTATACCTATGTAATTATTAAATAATTGGTTTCATAATAATAAATTTTAGTATGCAGAAAAGGAAAAAAAATATAAATATATAAAAAACTATAAAATTTTATGACGTATTAAATAAAAAATTTATTTTATTAAATTTTTTGGTGTCATTATTATTATTTTTTATTCTGATTTTATTTTTCTATTTGAAATTAAATTGGATTGCATTATTTTTGGTTTGAAAGTTGTTAATTCTAAATTTTTTAAATCATTAGTTAAGTAAGCTTAGAATAAAAAAGTAATTAAAAAAGAAGCTTAAATATTTTTTTAAGCTTAATTCATTGTTTTTTTCTGAGAATTAGTGTCCCCAAAGACTTAATTATTAAAGTTCTTACTTAAAAACAATGTAATCTTCACCTAATATTTATATCTATTGTTTTATTTGTTTAATTTTGATTTATTGATGTTCAACAATTGAGTGCAAACAATTTAGTAGAATTTTGTAGAAAGTCTAATTTCAGTCATGTGATTGATCAATTGAACTAAAATTTTTCCTTAAAAAAGTTTTTGCAAGACTTTTTCAGCAAGATATGGTAGCAAGCAATCATATCAGAAGACTAGTCAAAAGGTCTAGTAGGAAAGCTTCCTAATAAAGGAAACAAAATAATCTTATGCCTTAATCTAAGAAGAAAAAATAATCATAAACTTATAAGAAAAATTAACAAAAAAGGACAATACCGTTATCAATTCTTAACAAACAGAGTTGTTGAATCATGGAACAAGTTACCAAAAGAAGCAATATCAGCAAAGACAGTAAATAGTTTCAAGGCACTAATTGATAAAGAAATATACAAATGGAAACCATAAGGACTGCAATAGTCTTAATGGCTAAGCGCAAAATTTGCGCTGGTATAGATCACTATACCGCAAATACTACTACTACTAAAATGACTTGTGAAAATTGACGAGGAATAGCACTGCTGTTAATAGCAAGGTTTTATGCAGCATAATCCTTGAAAAAAGAAAATTTAAGGGTTTCAAAGTGTGTACAGGAGTCAGACAAGGTTGCATCCTGTTCTCCACGACACTATTCCTAATACTGATTGACGAATACATATGAAGACGCAAGATCTAAACGCTAAACCAATCGAACTCAAAATTAATAGGGTCAAAATGAAAGTTATGTGTATAAACGCTATATAATATTATTTATTAATCTTTGCAAGAATTCGACTAGCATGGGAATTAACCAGCTACAGCAGGGAAACAAAACTTAAATTGTACAATACTTTAGTAAAAGGAAAACTGATATATGGTAGCGAATGCTTGTGAATATCTGAATCTGAAAATACCCACGTATCTTCCACTCTGGACTTGGGAGGATTTTAGAAATGCGCGGGGCTGAGACTTTGTCAAACGCTGAATTACACACAAGATCAAATTCAGAGTCATTAAATCAAATCTAACTTGAGAGAAATTAAAAAAAATGACCCTATGCTACACAAAGAGCGAATAAGGAATTAAAAAAAATGCTTATTTATAAGGAAAAAAATATTTTTAAAAAAAACTATTTTATTTACATAGAGCTTTTAAAAAAAAAAATCAATGAAAAAAAATTTTGCTTACAAAACTGTAAATTTTAAGTTAAAAAAATAAATATTTTGTAAAAATCTACAAAAATCAAAATTTATTAAATCATAAATGAACAAAAATTTCTATTAAATACTTATAAAAATCAAATAAAAATTGCTTAGTAAATCAATTATTCAATTTAATTCATATAAAAATTAATCAAGGAAATATTATTAAGCCTCTCTAATAATTGTTTCAATTGTGGCTATTTTCCGAATGATTGTCGGAAAATTTTCTCTCAGATTCTCATTCATATTATTGACATTGATTTTTGACTTCTTTTGTGAACAATCATCATCTGAAAACTCAGAAACACTATCACTTTTGTCATTATAGTGACGTAACTTGGCCTTTCCTAATTTTAAATCCCAATATTCTAATGATATCAACCATTGAGGTAACCAGTCGAAGCTTTTCAGTTTTTCTGGCAAACTTTCCATATTTGTCTTTCGAATTACTTTTACCAAGAGATAAAAAGAAAGTAAAGAAACTAATGGTAAAAAAAGAATTCCTAGTCCGATCCAATTAGGAATAAGAGAAAGACAAAACACAATTGTTGGCACAACAAAATAGGCAATAATTAAATAAACATGAGTAAACCATTTGTATTTGAAAACCAAATTGCTAAATTTTTTGCCCAAAATTTTCGGATATTGCATAAATGAAATTGGCAGCCAAAGTAAAATACCAAAAAGATTGAAAAAAGTGTAGACCAAAGCGATTTCAATGGATTTTTTTAAATTGGGACCAGTTTGAGTCAATGCACTTAAAATTCCAGTAACAGTTGTGCCTAAATTAGAGCCCAATGTCATTACATAAGTGCGTTCTAGATTCACTATTCCAATACTGCATAATGGAACTAGAGTGGCTGTGACTATATCTAAACTTTGAACAATCAAAGTAATTTGAAAAGAAAAAATAAAAAAAAAAGAATTGTTAAATGCTTTCCATTTTACTGGTAGGGATGCATTTAGGACTTTTCGGATACCATCAGAGATCGGACCCTCAATTAAAAGACTAAAAATTTTTACAATGCCAAATAAACTTGATAAATGAATAGTTAAAGAAACAATAATCCAAAAAAGACCTGTGCCACCATCTCCGAGTGTTCTTATCATTGGCATTGACCAATAGTCACACTTGTTGCATATCATACTCTCATTTGTTCTATTTAGGTCGAATTCTTCGCTACAGCAACGAAATGCTAATTCTGTTATGTTTGGGTTCATGTTCATAGCGTTGACTTGTTCTTTATCCAATTTGATAAATAAGTCGACGACTGGGTCAAGAAAAAAAGCAATAAAATTTACATGCTGAAATTCATCTGAAGCAACAGGAATCAGTTCAGTCATTTTTTGAGAAAGTACGGACAAAAAATTGGTAAATATCTCTATTGGTAATAAAATAGCAATTGTTAATAAATTGAATAAATCATTGAAAATAGCAGCGCTAAAGGCTCTCTTGAACTCGGATGGATCCTTTGCTACTGTTAAAGCTATCAAAATATTTGTCAAGCAAGTGCCAAAATTAGAGCCCATTATTATTGGAACTGCTGTATTTAACTTTATAATTCCAACTCCGACCATGGTAACTACAATGGAAGTTGTAGCTGTAGCGTTTTGCATTATAGCCGTGGCTAATATTCCAATCGCCAGAGAACCAAACGGATTTTTGAGCAATTGATAAGCAATTTTTTCTGTTTTTAAGGCATATGGAGATATAAGTGTAAAACCGATTGAGAGAAAACTCAAAGACAACAAAAATAAATAAAGCAAAATAATAAATATGATAATTTTAAATACTGAAAATAAAATATAGCGTAATTTTGCTAGTTTTGTGTACTCGTGCCATCCTTGTGGAGATTTTCCATTATTTTCTTTGCAAATTTTACTATTAATAGCTTTTTTAGTAAGCTCATTCGTATTTTGATTTGATCTAAGGGACAAAGAAAGCTCTAAACTACTGTTGTCATCGATTGAAATAGCCTCATCGTTGTATTGTCTTATGTCAAATTTGGGAAGTTTCTCAATCGCTGATGCTTCAGTGTTTTCAAATACAAAATTATTTTCCATTTTACCATTCGGATAGTCTTTATTTCTATTATTTTGGTAATGTGTAAAAATATCTGATCTAGTAGACTTTTAATTAATAAAAAAATTAGAAAATAATAATAATAAAATTTTAGTTTAATAGAAATTAGAAATTTTGAACTGAAAACACATTCAAAGTTTAAAAAAAGTGGTTAAGATGTTTGGCATGTGAGAACGAGTTTAAAAATGTGCTAAATTATTAAATAATATGTGTTTACTATAATTAAATTCTTTAATTTTTCTTTGAGAAGTTTTGTTTTTTTTTAATTCGGACGAGACCTTTCTTACCATGTACTTCGATTTATACAGCTGAAAAATTGAATATTTTTAGAAAAGCTTTTATTCAAACCGATGATGAGAATTCAAATCTGAATTTTTATTTCTTTAAAAAAGCTTTGGTTTAAATTTTTGCTAACATTTTTTTAGTACTTATTTTTAGCGAAGGAAACAATACTTCTAGGTATTGATGGATTATTTTAATTTGTCTAATATGAAAAAATTATTGCCTTAAAAAGAAAATTTTTTGCTCGGATATTATTATCATCAAACTTGGTACTTTAATTCAAACAGTGTTTAAAAATTTCATTATTGTGATATCTATAAGTTCATAGGGCTTTTTTTGGATATCAACTAGAAGCATATATAGTTAGTTGATAAAGCAAGATTATATTGCATGAAATTAAATTCATTTAACTTCTCATTAAGCATGGTATTTTAATTCACATTCAATAAGTTTCATCACACAAAATTTTTTATGATACATTTGTCAAGTCATATACAAAGAGCACGAGATTTAAAAATTTTAAAGTAAACATAAATCAATTTTTATTTCATTTATAGTTTTAATTCAAAAAAAAATTTACGCTTCCTTTTGATACCTAATGTTAACTTGATATTTATATGAGTTTTACCACAAAATAATTGTGTTAAATCATTTGCTGATACCATTTTATTTGGCGTATAATTTTTACTTGTATAATTTTATTTAGTTTAAAATCATTCTTTGCAACAAAAGTTGTACTATCATTTGTTTTTGCTTGGCTAACCAGAAAGGTAAACTTCATGAGAACTATTTTTTTTCTATAGTATTGCATATTCTGACCAAAACTGAGTAAAAATTAGAAATATTAATAAAGTATACGATTTTTTAGCAAGGAAGCATGTTCAGCGAAAGCTTTAGTTAAGATATATGACTGCATTTCTCAATTAGTGATTATTATCAGACTCTTCCTTATAAAATGTTTTTCTTAATCATTTTATTGTCTTCTGTTTCTTTTAGCTTTATTTTATTTCCAAATGCACAATTATTTTCTTTGTTTTTGACTTTAAATTATGGATCCTTATGGTTTTGTTTTATTCTTTTAAATAAAAACAATCAAAATATAAGGGAAGAAAATTTATTAATTTAAATAATAATTTCGGAAATTTTTAGGGACTGTTCTGAATGAATTTTCAGCCTTCATCATTGCAATTTTGTTTATTTAAATTTGTTGTAATCAAATTTTAAATTTAATCAATTAATAAATTGTTTTATGTGATTTACTAATTGACAGTTTGACGCATAAGAAATTTTATTTTTCTGTTATCAAATTGTATATCTAAGCCAGATCATTGCTTAAAATTATACTTTTTAACAAATTTATATTCAATTAATCAATAACCATATTATGCTTTTAAAAAAACCTTAATTAAGTAATCAGAATATTTCAAATCGATCAGTTAGTCAATCGAAAGGATGTATCAGGGGTGTTGGATGTTAAGACAAAATTGAGATATATAGATGACAATGGTATCTTGTCTCTATATAAAAAAAAGTTTTAATAGATCAGTAATGTCGGTAGAAACATCAATGAAAAGTCTACTATAGTGGAATTCAATTATTAATCCTGCTTTATCAATTTAGTTAAAATAATTTGATCGTATTTTATTATTAGATAATAAACTAAGGATTAAATAAAAAAAAATTTTGAATCGGCTTTCCTAAAGTTATAAGGGGTTGAAATTGGTGTAAATAATAATGCACCACCCCTTATATTAAATTACAGTAAATGGCTAGAGGGCAATAAAGACGGTTTTTGCCATTCGGGTAAGTGTCGAGACATTTCCAAATTTTTTTTCAAAATAGATAAACTTTGGAAATTTCAATTTGGTCAATTATTTTCACAGGGAAATTTCTTCTCAATTTAATTAAAATTTTTATTTTATATTTGTATTTATAAATTTGTTTTTTTTTTTATTTAACAAAAGTTAATGATGCACTTGAGACCTCTATTTCTCATTTTTAAAAAGTAAAATATTTTACATGAAATTTCACCATATTTGATAAAACAACTTTCAAAAAATTAAAATATTTTAAACTAAAAAATTTAAAATTTCAATCACGTGATGTTTGTGTTTCTTTTCATTACACTAGACACATTGGTTTCACAGATCCATAGTTGAAAATAAAACTAAAGATCCAATTCTACAAAACATTCTGCCGATCTATATTGGCTTATGAATGCGAATCCTTAAAGATAAGCATTGCCCAAATAAAAACTTAAAAAACTTAGAATGAATATTTAACACTAGAAACATTAAGCATATTTTCACGTTTTTTTGATTCAAAAATATTTTACAAAAAAACTATAATAATTTTATAAAGTAATACCATTTTTAAAGAAAATTTTAAAATCTACATAAATCAAAAAAATCTATTGGAATTTTTTTTTTCGCAAATTCTGAAAATGATAAAGAAATTGAATTTTTTTTAGAGTGAATTGTCCTAAACTTAGACAAAAAACAAGTAATTTAAAATATGCAGGTTAAAATTTTAAAAAATCTTTGTAAGTCTTTGTACAGTTAGAAGCCACTTCGTTCTAAACTCTGCTGATAATAAATGGTTATGAATTACATTACAGAGAGCATGTAATTCAATTATGCTTCACCGTGGTCTTTTGCAAATCTTTATAAATTATGACCAAAATGTAATTAAAAATTACAACCACAAAACATATTTATTTTTTTTTTATAATAAAATATTTATTTGTAATTTATGATAAAATTTTTTACAATAATAAATGTTTTTAGGTTGCATAACCAAATATTTTAATAAAATTATAATGCAATATAAAATACGTGGAAAAACTAGTTAAATTGTAGACTCAAATAATTTATTTCTAGCCATAAACTTAATAAATTTTAATTTTTTTCTTATTCTAAGCGATAATTTTCATTAAAGCTAAATAACTTATTTTTACAATTGAAAAACCACAGGAAAATAAAACTAATCAATTTAAAAAAAAACAATATTTTTTTATTTTCTAATATTTAATTTAAAACAGAGTCAAAATATATGTAAAAAAATGTTTTAATATTAATAAATTAGGAATAGCTAAGCATCTTATCTAAAAAATTTTTGCTTCAAGGTGTTGTACAATGAATTTGAAATTTTTCGATTTTTTTTCTTGATTGATTTAACTTTTTTTTCATTAGAACCATGTTTATCGGTACGCTTAGATCGGAGTAGTTCTAAAGCTTCTTCATAACTCATTCCTAATTCCATTAGAGCCATGACAACCATAACCGATGAACGTTCTAGACCACTAACACAATGAACAGATACACATGTATTTGGGCTTTGTTTATACTTTTCTCTTAATAAATAAAGCAATTTTTCGCGTATCTCTGGAGAAGTCTGTCCATTTTCGAACCTACCATCCTTGTTTTTAAATTAATTAATTTTTTTGATTTGATTAATCAGCATTATCTTACTATAAGCTTATTGTTTGTTTTACCAAGCTCATTTGTTTCAGATGATTCTTGGAAAATTCGAACATTGACATTTAAATTAGTTAAATCCTTTAAAAAAAATAAAGTTAATTTTAATTTATTGATAGAATTTTAAATATACTTCAATGTATTTTTTTAAATTTTGGTCGTTTGGTTCATCGCTTACTAAGAACCTCATATTTTGATACTTGATATCCAAGTATTCGGGTTTACGATAATTATTAAGTTGCATTTTTGACAAATTTATTTAATTTTTTTATTCTTTCGAAAGGATGATTGAGGATTAAAAATCAATTCAATTCAATTTGTGTTCAAATAGCTTGAATTTAAATTTAATTGCTGAATATTTTTTGTCTTGAGATTTTAGCTCTGTTCCGTCTATTTGATTTTGTTTGCTTGAAATGAATATGGGTCCATCTAGTCAATTTGAGACCATGCTACCACTGTTGAACTTAGATAATTTTTTCTAAATCTGAATGAATTTTTTTTTAGACAAAATAAAAAATAAAATTCTTGATTTTTAAGCATGCTTAATTTTTTTAGTTAAAAAACAAGAAATTAAATAAGCAAATTTATTCTTAAAGGTATTTCATTTTATAAAAAATGTTGCGAAATTTCACGTCAGCAAAAATTTAATTACTAATTTCAAATAAAAATTTAGCAAAGAGATGAATTAAATTTTCTGATTGCTTATTACATTCCCACTAATTAAAAAATGATAAAAAAAAATTTTGAATTTTAGTTTTATCTAAATTTTCATTCATGGAAATAAATATATTCTTCTAAATCATAACATATTAATGACTAAAGACAATAAATTTTAAGTATTGTTATCCTGATTCAATCAATCTTTTAAATGCTGTGAAATAGAATCTTTTGAAAAAAATTGATGAATAAAAAATAGTAGTAGCAGTTGAAACTATTTACTGTCCTTGTATTAGTCAATGGTCAAAATAATTGATTTTTGTATGATTAATTTTTATAGTATTTATTTAAATTTTTCTTATAAAAATTAAATTTTTTTTCTCATCTTTCAAGTTGATTTTCAATTTAAAAACAATTTTGTCTTACTATTTATTTCCAAATCTCTCTTTGGCATTCTCAATAGTTCATATCTATTAATTAAAAGAGTTTATAACTCTTATTTGTCTATTTTTCGACTGTTTAATTCGCATGCCAGTGATTTTTTCTAAATATATATAAAAATTATTTTTAAACCAATTTTGGTATCTGGTTGATGTATGAGCGGTAGAGCCAATTTAGTAGTATATCCATTTTTCACTACCAAATTCAATTCTCCCTTACTGCTTTACATTAAAGTTTGAATTAACAATTATTTAGTTTTTTTCAATAATTTTGAAACTAAGTCATTTTTACAACTGTTTTTTGGAAATCTTTTGATCAGTTTAAGTCAAAAATAATTCAAATATATCACTCGAAATTTTTAGAAACAACACTAAGTTTGTATGAGACAAATTTTTTTATTTAAAAATTTTTTAATAAAATATCTAAAATGCATTTTTAATTTTTTTCAATTTTTTTAGAGAAATTAACAACTAAATTAACTTTTTTTGATATTTATCTTTCAAATATTGTAAAAAAATAAATGTCAGAAATATTCTAATGATACAAAAAGATCTTCAAAGTAAGAAGAACGAGGGGTGATTTAATTCAGATTTATGGCTCTAAATGTGTTTAACTTATTAATGGAATTAACTTTTCTTCAATAAAATATGAGAAAACAATTTGAGAAAACACACAAAATGCATAAGTAAGAGAAGCATTTTTATCATTTTTTGACAAATCGTGTGGATAAAATTTGGAATAGCTTTTCTGAAGAAATAGTTAATTGTATCTGCAGATCCCAGTTTCGACTTCAAAATCGTAATCTGCATATGTGAAAACCCCAGAAAGCCAAAATTTTAAGGAGGCCCAAAAAAAATTTTGATCCAGAATGGTCGGAAGTTTGACCATAGCTCAAAAAGTACTCTCCGTTGAGCCTATTTTTCTGAGAAACGATACTGTCAAACCCTGCATATTGGCATATATTCTGAAAGAAAGTTAAATTTTCTACAAAACTAAAATATTTTTTAAAATAATTTGAATAAAATATCTTTATCCCAAAATAGAATAAAATTTATTTATTCTTTTAAATTTCTTTAGCATTTTTTTATTTTAGACACTCAAATACTTTTTTAAAAAAATTTATTTTAAATAACTTTTTTTTAGAGTTTTGAAAAAATGTGTTTAAAAGGATCAAACGACAAAAAAATTGTTATTTGCCTTTGATACAAAATACTTTTGCTTAATATCTAAACATTATTTAATTTTTAATTTCATTCTCTATCAAAAAACTCTAAAATTAATTAAAAATAAATTGTGATAAAAAATGATATTCCATCACTCATTGTATTTAATTAATTGATTAAATCAAATATCTTTGATCGAGAAGAAATTCATATTTTAAAAAGATAAGACGTAAGAAGAAAAAATTGCAAAAAAAAAATTTTAAAATAAATATTTAATATTGTTGCACTTTAAAAACAAAATAATTTGAATTTTTGACACTAAAATAAAATGCGTACTTTTCTCACGACAGTTTTTCTATAAGACAACTAGCTTGGATTTATGAACGTTTATATTTTTGTTCATATTGATTTGGGTCAATCGTAAATTTCGAATAAATTCAGATTAATTTTTGTTTTATTTCAAAATGTCTCAAAACCAAAATTTTGATAAGTTTAACGACAATCAAAATATAACTGCTGCAAATTATTCAAAAAATTCCCTATTAAATAAGAAATTAATAGAAAAATTTTTTGGCGAAAGACTTAGTAAAAAAGCAAAAATAATATTAATCGTTCTTGAAATATTTATTTCAATTTTATTTATTATTCTTTTCCTATTGTTCGCTTTGGGTAAGCAAATAAATTAGAATTTAATTTAAAATTTTAATTTCAACAAGTCAATTTAACATTTTACTTTTTAAGTACCGTGTTCTTTGACAATGTGTCATGAAAAAACATCTAATTGCATTAATCGGTTTTTTTATGCCGATTGTGTGTGTAAATATGGGTATGCAGGAGACGGAAAGAAATTTTGTGATGGTTTTTTTTAGGTTTTTATAAAAGCTATTTAAAATTCAACAAAAATTAGAGTGTGGCATATATAGAAAACAGCCGAATGCGAGAATTGTTGGCGGGATTGAAGCACTTCCTGACAGCTGGCCTTCTGCTGCCTTAATTATAACAAACTACAAAGCTGATGTTCCTTTTAAAAGTTTTTTTTTTAAATTTTAAATATATGAATATTTGAAAGATTTTATTTTTAAATAGGAAAGATGATTACAGTGGAGGCAAGTTTTTTATGTGGTGGAACTTTAATTAATAGAAAAAGTATAAATTCAAAACAGAAGCTTAATTTAATTCTTAATTTAATGTAATAAATAAGCTGTTTTAACTGCTGCTCATTGTTTGTTGAAACAATTCGATTATGAATACAAAGGAAGCGTACTTAGAATCAATGTTGTTCCCAATAGATACTTTCCCACAGTAGAGTCAATGTACAGAGTACATTTGGGAGTTCATGATAGAACAAAACTTTTATCCAAAGAAGAAACAGTTGATTCAATTTCAGTTGAAAAACTAATCATAGTATTTGTCTTATCATTAATTTTATTAAATTTTACTAATTAACTTTAAACTATTGAAGCATGATAATTTTGATGAAGAAAAAGGCTTAAATGATTTGACTATTTTAAAGTTATCCAAAGTAGTAAATTTAGATGAAGATACTCAAATAGTTAATTTTACAAATAAAAAAATTATTTTAATTATCTTAATAAATTGATTAAGGCTTGTCTTCCGGATCCAAAATGGTCTGGAGATTTTCCAGTTCCAGGAACTCCTGCTTGGATATTGGGCTGGGGTAGAACAAGTGAAAATGGTTACTCTCCGTCATCACTTCAAAATTCAAAAATAAAAATCTATCACATGTCTACTTGCAATAAAGTTTCTTACCATGACAGAGATGCTTCGAAAAGTCTTATTTGTGCAGGTAAATTATTTAAATTTTTTTGTTAATTTTTTAATAGTATAATTTAAATAGGTGACTTAAGTGGCTTAAAAGATACTTGTCAAGGAGATTCGGGAGGCTCAATTTTTGTCAAGTATATTTCTTTTACCAAAACTTAGTATCATTATTTGTTATTTCTTTTGACTATATTTGATAAATTAGAAAAGGTTTTTTTTCGCAATTTTTAAATTTCCCTTTGTTCAAGAATTGTTGTAAGTTATTTTAACTATTTTGATAGTTTTATCTAATCTAGAATTTGAATTTGTCTCTTATTGGAGCATTGTCAAAAAGTCATTAAACGCATACAAGATTTTTAATTTTGTTCATTTAAATAACAATTTGACAAGATGTAAATAACTTTACAATTTGACATTTTTATATTTTCTAAAATTTTTAATGATATATTTGAGACTATTTTTTTAAATCATTTAATTACAAATTAATTACCTATGCAAATAAATTCACAAAAAACTACAAAAAAAAATTATTTATAGAAAAATATTCATTCTTTAATCTTAGATAAGAAATAAAATGTTATGATCGACAACCATATCTGTTTAGACAATTATTCACCAAGTTGGCTGCGGTTTAGATGATGAACCATACTGACATAGAAAATCCCAAATTTTTCCAATTAAGTCTTTCTTTTTATTTCGATAAAAAAAAGTTTTTATATATGATTTGGATTTGTTAAGCTCATTTTCTTTTTGGTGGCGAATAACAGCTTTTGTTCTTTACTAACGGGTGTAGAATAAAAAATGGCACAAAATTGAATTTATCATAAAATTTTTTTATTTAACTAAGGCTTTAAATTTTTTTTAAAAATATAACTGAACCCACCTATTTTGAAAAAATAATATCACTTAAGGTATTGAACTCCATGACGATGTATGATATCGAGCCTAGAGCGAACACTCTTGACATGGTCTTGTACAACCTTTGG
>PJRA01000412.1:1083281-1115645 GCA_016987375.1 Brachionus koreanus
CAAAAAAGATATATTTATTTGAAAAATCCATTCTAAAGATATGAGGATTTAAAAATTTTTTGACTCGTTTGGTGCTTCTAGTGTTAAACAAGCAGATTGGTGTCAGAATCAACAGAACAGAATTAATTTTTTTGTTGGTATTCGTACAAACAGTCACTAAACCGGCAAAATTTTTTTTTATTCTCTCAACAGTATTCGTCAAGTCTGACCAACTAGGATGCGGGGGGTCATTTGGCCGGTCTCCAAAACTTGCGGCCATAAATATGGCTAACTAGTATGTAGCCTATATTTGTTAAATTGAAACATTTTTTGATTGAAGTTTTTAAATTTTTTTTTCTAAACAAATAGCTAAGTATTAACTAAATTATTTTTTTATCAAAAATGATTTTATTTTGTGTTAAAAAAATTATATATAATATTTAGATATTTTTTGATTATTAGGATGTTTCAAATTTTTAATTAAATAATCTTAATTTCGGACAAAAATTCAGCAGTCTAAATGATCGCCCGTTTTAAGCTGGCAGTATTTTTAGGCGGTCAAAAATATAGATCTGACTGCAAAAAACTGTCCGTGATTTGAACCGATTCGCTTAGACGGCATCCAACACTAGAAAATATCAAATTTATTATTGATTAGATGATGCAATTGAATAATTAAATTAAATTAAAAAAGCTTTTTTATTATCTTAAAAATTACTAGTAACGCCATTTATATTTTCAACATAAAACTTTGTTTAAATAATAATAATAATAGATAAAAAAAATAAACATCTAAAAATCGACTGGAGGGTTTCAAAATATTCTTGCTTTTTTCTAATTTTGAAAATTATTGAAATCTAGCTAGCTATGTTTTTTTAAGTAATAATAAAAATTCTATATTTTTGTCTTTTCTATGTTTAATCAAATAAATTCTTTTAGAATATCTTATGTTAAAAAAATCTAATACATACAATCTTCCTAATGTAATAAATAAGTATGCTAATTGTTCATCAAATTTTCGTCTTTTAATTTTTAAAATTTTTTCAATACAATACATTTTTTAATTTTTTTCTATCAGAGATAAAGTTAACAACGAAACAAAATTCATCAGTGCAGGAATCGGTAAGATTAATTATATTGTTAAAGAAAATTTCTAATTAATGCTCTCTCTAGTTTCATATGGTGAAGGATGTGGACGAAAATTTAAACCCGGGTTTGTAAATAAAATAATTCAAAGCCGAAAATTAAATATATTTATTCAAGGTTTTACACGAGAAATATTTTTTATTTAGACTGGATTTACAAACACTCGAGATTTTGACCTCAAAGATAATTTAAAAACTAGCAAAAAGAGTATTAGATTATAAATTTAATAACTATCTTTTTTTTATTAAAATTAATAAAAAAACCCTTAAAATTTTTATTCTTTTTTCAAATTCTGAATTGCTTTTATCTGTTCGCTTAAAATATCTAATTGATTTTTAAGTTGATTAAAAGTCAAAACAGCCTCTTGAGCTTCAAAAAAACTTGAATTTTTATAAACTCGTGAACCAGCCGACAAGAGACTTTTGACACTAAAAATATCTGTTCCCAAGCTGTTTACTGAGAACACATCAGAAATCAAAGAACGATGAAAAATTTGGCTTTCATCAATACTTGATTTGGCTTCAATCTCTGTGTCAGTCAACATTTTCCAATAAAACATATTTTTGCTTACAATAATTTTCTTTTGAGCGAGTAAATGCTTCCACAAATCATCCGAAAATCTATCAAGTCGACAATAGTTTAATACTTGATGATGTTTGCTTTTATCCAAAATATCAAAATAATTAATTCCTAAATTTAAACTAAGTTTTTTCCCAATTTTCCTAAGAATATTTTCATTTTTACAATAAGAGCTCAATTCTATTTCATCTATGTTTTTTCCATTGAGGATTAAGCAAAAAACTTTTTGATTCTTAACAACCAGCTTTTCGGTCAAACGAATGTAAATCTGATGCAAATCGTTCTCGATCAATAGATTGTTAATTATAAAAAATGAGTATTTCTTGCTCAACAAATCTATCATGAGTGTTCTATTTTGAAAAAAAATTAAAAATCTTAGAAGAAAAAAAATCATGAATATTAGTGCAATTATGCTTGTTGACCAAAATAGAGAATAAAAAGTCGAACTCGAATAAATAATATTATCTATCATGAATGAAAAAAGGGCTAAGCTTGAAAAAGAAAGCAGTAAATTTCTAAAACTTTTGCTGTAAAGTCTGTATTTGTAGACAAATTTGTAAGAATTTGTTTGAACAAATGGATAATATGGATTCTTGTCTGTCAAGTATTTTAATTTTTTCTCGGGCTCAATCAATTGTTTGATTTTAATAAAAATAATCTTAAATACGCTGATTAAGTATTTTTCTTTTGGGGACATTACATAGTATCTGCTAGGGCACCATCACAGCCAAATTTTTTTCTCGATTGGAGGTACACTTGAATTAGCTAAATTTTTTTATTTGTTAATTGAATTTTTGTTGATTGATGGTATCCTAGTGATATATATTTTGTAAAAAACGCTTTAAGCCTTGTTTCTTTGGATAGTTAGCCGAGATAATTTAAATTCAAGTCTCAAAAATTTGATCTAATCTATAGATACTAAAAAGATACATAACGATAGTGTTTAAATCAAGAAAAAAGATTTTTTTCTTCATAAAAAAAATCAAAAAAATCATTTTTTTCATATTAGAAATTTATTTAAAATAAGTTAAAGTTAAAGTTTTTTTTTGATTTCCGTCACAAATTTATTAAATTAAAGAAAATATTGCAGTAATTTAAAAAATCATATTTTTTATATTTTTTTACTTTTGGTTTGACAAGTCAGCAAATTGACGACATATTTTAAAGCATTAAGCTTTATGTCCTTTCTTTATTTATCTTTATTTTGTCTTGAAGTTAAATTATGAAATTTTTTCTCTCAATTGAAAAAATTTTTCTGATCATTTTTTTCAATTAATTTTTTTAAATTGATTTTTTCGAAGAAGAGATAATTGATTTTTTTGATTTAATTTATAAAAAAGTTAAAATGGCCTGCCCACACAGGGTTAGTATTAATTCCAAAAGGCCGGGCTTTTTAAAAACGGTTTTCAAGCAACCAGTGAATTCCTGTAAAAATTGGCCGCTGCTCTTCACTTATATTTTTCGGAATAATTTGATGACAGTTAACTGATTTTTAATCTTTTTCAAAAAATAATTTTTTTAATCTAGAAAAATTACATATTTTAATTATTTGAGAAAAACTTTGATTAGTATGTAATAGTTCTTTCACTTAATATTAATCATAAGATAATAATAAAAATAAATTTTACCATAATAAATTTAAATTTACAACAATTGACAAGTTTAATAATAAAGGACGCCTTTTGAAAATTTAAGAAATGTAGATATATTTTAAAAAAATTATTGAAATTTACTCGAAAATAAAGAAAAAATCTCGATAATAATTTTGAATGAAATCATTTTTTAACAAATGATTAAAATGAATATCCTCTTTTTCATTTATAAAATGTAGCAAAAATGGCTTATTTGTTATCTTTTTTAAAATGTAATTAAAATCAATCTACCACTTATCAATATTTTTAGGTACTTGCTGCATAAATTTGATCACCTTAAAATTTTCTTATCAAAATAATTAATAAAAAAACTCAATAGTTTACAGAGATAAAAAAGTAAACTAAAGCCGTTGATCAAAAAGCAAAAATTAGTAGAAAATTTTTATGCCTAAAAAATTAGCGACAATTTATTGTTTTTGTGATTGATTTTTCAGAATATTTCAAATTTAGTTGATAAGAATTAGAAAAAAAAATTAATTCTGTCATTTATTTCAACATATAGACATAAGTCCATTTTTACAATTTTGGTTTATGACAAAAATTCAACAACATATATTTAAAATTTTAAAAATTCTACTCTTTGTGATAATAAAAATAAAGATAAGCCTCATAATTAAAGATAAAACAGAAAATTTTAAAATAAAAAAAATAACTTGATTAAAAATTTCGAGTTGATTCATCAGCTTAACAGCAAATAAAACACAAAATTATTACTAATTATTTATATCTAAGCTCGGTCACTAGAATTAGAAATTTTAAAATTTAATATACCGCATTTTCTTACTTAAAAGATAAATTTAAAAAACAAAAAAAAATTAATTTAGTGAATCAGCTATGCGAATAGTCATTCTATTTTTTGTCTCGATCATTATTTGCGTCGAAATTGGGTTATCTGCACAAAATATTGATAATTTAAATATCAAAAAAGTCAAATTTGTAAATAGGAAAAGCTTCAACAAATATCCACAAATTAGACATAGACTTTTGGTGAACAAGAACTCTAACAATTCGATTTCGAGCGTAAGAAGAAGAGATAGACAAAAAGTAATTAATTTACCCAATCATTGGGACAAAAATCCATTCCTATTTCAAACATACAAGTATAGTAAAATGATTTTTTTATTAAAAATAAGTTTTTTTATCTCTAAAATAGTGAACCTGAACATTTTCATTTATTACCACAGCTTAGCAATGGATTTATTGGAACTTTAGTCAAAAACGAGAGTATATATGCAAATGGTAAAGCTATTTTTTGTTAAATATTTACCAAAAGCTTTAGTTGATTATGATTTCATTTAGGACTTTATAATGGAGTAGGAGAAAGGTCTCATAGAGTTCGAATTCCTTCAATGACAGCAGTTAAAGTTTATTTCTCAATTTACACAGACAACGAGATATCCACCTATCACTTTGACTGTCGAAAAGGTAAATTTGACTAATTTTAATTTAAAAATAAAAATAAAAAATTTTTTCCTCTTAATCTGTAAGGTGTCTACATTATTGAAACCAAAAATAATGAAGCTGTCATTACGCAAAGATTCTACGTTCATCGTAGACTTAAGAATATTATTGTTAATGAAATTCGTGTTGAGTTGCTTACTGCAACAGCGATATCTATCGACACCGAAAATGTAACAATGCTTGAGCTGAACCATGAAATGACCAATTCCCCAACCAATCTCAATCAATATTCATACTTTAATCAGATGGATAATCCAGAAAACATGACCTATGAGCACCGTGTCATAAAAGAACCAACTATGAGTCAGAGGGTAGAAATGAATGATGGAATTTAGTAAATTTGAATTTATTTAATTTTGCTTTGTTTTTAATTTTTTATTAGCTATTTACAAGCAACTATTCCGCATACTGAGATTCCCAATAAGCGTCAAAAAGAAGTTCATACATACTATACCAATATTCCAGCTAAATTTGTTATTTATCCAGATACAAGAGTCAAAACTTTAGTAATTGAGAAATATTTTTTAAAAATATTTATTTAATTTAGTAAAAAATTAAGCATTTTATTCAATCAATTGATTCAGACGGCTTTCGGGCAAGAAATGCCTATGAAGAAGCTATTAGATTAATTCAACAAGATCCTAATAGTTTATATGTATCGCATGTATCTGCATGGGAAGATATATGGCAAAATAGTGGATTTACTATGATAAATCAGGCCACCTATTCTGATTCAAATCAAGAATCATTCAAATTAGCTCAAAGACTTTATTCAAGCTTTTATAATTTGTATTCATCAGTACCATATAGTTTTGATAATCAATTCTATGGTGTGTCACCCGGTAAGTCAAAATAAATGTATAAAAAAAAGTGTTGGGGTGCCCAACTAACTTATCTATCTTTCAAGTTTTAACACTCAAAGTACCGGTTGTGTCATTTTGACACTTTTTCAAAAATTCAAATTTAATCTTTTAATTAACTATCAATCATAACAATCATTTAATAGTTATTTTAAAGCTTTGAAAATGGATTTTAATTTTAGCCTTTTTCATGTTACAGACTTTTATGGAACTATTGTAACATTTAATAAAAATTAACAAAATTTTTGATAAAAATAGCCGATCCTTTGAGTGTTAAATTTTTAAAGCTTATTTTATAACTCGGCTATCAAAACGTTCAGCACCAACTTTTGGCGGTCCATTTGACAGAGTACTAGATAAATTAAAATTTTACTATAGCGAGACTAAGTTAATCCTTCTGCTTTGTTAATTTAATTTAGTAAACTAAATAGACCGTAGGAAATTAAATATTATTATCATAGTTCCCAATAACAGTAATATAACGGTTTCAAGCACTTGTCTATAATTTCTCTAAACCTATTTATTTTATTTTATTTGTTTTTTTAAACATCACCTTAAAGGCGTTCATTGAAATAATAATAATAACTAAAGAAAAAATCAAAATTTATTTATTTTGATATTTCTAACTTTTAAATTCTATTAAATTATAAACATACGGCATTCTGAATTTTTAAACAAAAAGCAAAAAAAAAAAATAATTTAAAATAATTTTTTTTCTTAAGATCTAAAAATGGTTCTGCAAAATGTTTCAGCTGATTCGTGGTTTGTATCACCGAAATTTTAAAAACTATAAAATTGTGCACAAAAAAGTAAAAATTATTAAAATTAAATTGAGCAGTTTTTGCACAGACTAAATTTAGGTGATAAAAACCTTTAATCAGTTGATAATTTTTCAGAACCATTTTAATTTTTGTTTTTGTTCCCAAATTCACAATGCCAACATAGACTAAGAATTGCAATAGTCAAATAATATACAGTAATGCCAGAACAATTTTTTGTTTCAGTAATAAGCCAAAATCCGAAAACGCAGGTAGAAAAAAAGGGCAAAATCAATTTAAAAAATTTAACTTAAACAAAAAAAAACATAAAGTATCTTAATTCATATCAGTTTAAATCATCTTAGCTTTGAAGTTTGATGCATCTTAATTTTTGAAAGAAAAAGATACTAGTTATTTTCATTTAAAATTTTTTACCAAAAATCATGTAATTTTACGTAAAATTAAATAAATAAATAAGAAATTGTAAGCAATATTGAGACTATTTAATAAAATTATTTTTAAATTTTGAAAAAAAGGTTAATTTTTCATTTTTTTACCAAAAACTTCATTTTTTGATCGTAAGCATTTTTGAATGATCTTATTAAAAGTAACATATTTGTAAAATTACGTAATAACGTAATTTGGTCAATTCTGGACAGTCTTTAAAAGCACTGTGTATAATTATTTTAAAAGATTTTGTTCCAAAATGCTAATGCTAAAAAAATTAAATCTATAATCAAATGAATTTTTTTTATAATAAATTAGTTTAGTCAATAAGAAATGTGCTGTGAGTTGCAAAATTTATTTTTTCTAAGTTTTGAAAATCAATTTTCTAAATACAATAGATCACAAAATGAAAATGTATGCCCTGAAACCACTTGTATATACTCCTAAATCGTTTCGCTGTTGAAGACTTTTCCTTTTTTTGTAAAGTACAAGTTAACTATTAAAAAAAGTTTAACAAAAAGATTATAAAATGAATAATTATCGAAATTTAAAAAAATTTTTTTTTGCTAAATTACATTGCCTCAAAGTCTTAAAAGCATTCATTGAAATTAATAATAAAAATAAAAATTAGAAAAATTTTAATTAAATTATATTTAAAAAGTTGCCAGATTATTTTAACTATAACCTTAATCATCTGAAACTAATATTTTTTATTAAATTTATACTGAATAATAACTGATTTGGGGAAAATTTTAATGAAAATTGAGGGCTTTAAAAGGGTAATGTGAAATTTTAGTACAAAAATTACATTACAAAAAAATAAAATTAATACTAAGCTCTTCAAAAACTAAAATTTATTGCATATTTTAAACAATTTTTTCAGTGCATTTTACAGAAAAATAAAATGTATTTACACAGCTTATAATTCATTTGTACAAATTTTTACTATAATGTTGCAATGTTTACAGAACCATTTATGCATATCTAGATAAAAAATCATAACGTTTCTTTTTTTGGGTTTCTTCTTCTTTTTATATTTTATATTAAAATTTTATAGTTTCTTTAAAATATATTTCAACAAACTTTTTTTTTCATAAAAGCTGACACATTGTTTCAAAATAAATTAATGGAAAGATCTTCTGATAATAATTTATTTTGATAGTGATTTAATAGATTTTTTAAGCTGGTTTGGCTTATGGTGGTCTAAAAAGAGAATTTTTCAACAATTCTCCAAATACTCAATCTTCGTTTAATAGACAAGTTTCCGAAGGATATGGCGGCCACATAACATACACCCAAGATTTATGGATACTTCCAGTAATTTCTCTATTCAATCAAGATATGGCGAAGAATATACTAAATTCGAGGCTAAGACGTGGTTTGAACACAGACCACGTGAGTGTATATCAGCAAGCTAGGAACAATGCAGATCAAGAGGGTTATCAAGGTTTAAGATATGCATGGCAACAAGGTGATTATGGTATTGACGTAAGTTCAACTGAAGATGAACGAAAGAACAAAATTCACACCAGTGCTGATATTAGTTTTGGCGTTCGTAGTTATCTCAGAGCCACACACAATAGAGAATATGTTTTGCAATCTTTGTCTAGCGATTCCCAAGTAAGAGGTGAAGATTTTATAAATCAAATTGCACAATATTGGAATAGTAGATTTCAATTAGACTCAGTTAGTAATCTTTATGAGATAAAAGGTTGTTTTTTTAAAAAAAAAAGCAAAATTTAGTTTAAAAAAAATTTTTAAGGTGTTTCTTTTGGAGAAAAAACTCAAAGCCGTTTGGTAGACAATGACATCTTTACTAATTATATTGCTGCTTTGTCTCTTGATACCTATAAATACATACTCCGTATCACTGATAGGTTACTATTTAATTTAATATAAATAAAATTTTTAGAATATTTTTTTAATTTATTTTAGAGATCCTTATGATTCAAGAAATGTTCAAACTGTGCGAGATTATGATGAAAAAATAAATCGAGTTAAACTTCCATATGATAATTTGAGACAACTTTATTTGGAATATGACAATTTTAACTCTCAACAAAATGGAGAAACATGGGCACCATATTTGAATTATCCGCTTGGCAAAAAATTGACCTATGCTGAAAAAAAAATTCTTTACGACTCATATTCTTCAGTAATTATCTTAGCTAAATTTGAAAAAAAAAAAAAAAAATTTTTCTTTTAAAAAAGCAATTACAAACTGATGGAAAAAGTCTTTTGGCTTATTCGTCATTTTTGGTAGGATATTCTGAGCTTAATGAAGACAATAAAGCCCGTGACTATTTAAGCCGAATTACAAATCATTTTAGTGAACCTTTTATGGTAAATTGACAAAAAATAATATTAAAAAAAACTAATTTATTTGTTTTATAGATCATGAGCGAATATCCCAATTCTAATTCTGCCCTAAATTCGCAAAATACTTTCAATTATTTGCCAGGATATGCAGCATTTGTGTCAGGTTTCATTGCCGGATTTTGTGGAGTGAGATACCAAGATTTTCAATTAGATTTAGTTTATCCATCAGAGAACTTTGCCGAATATCAGGCTCAAGTATCATCGTCACAATTTCCAGTATTCAAACAACCTGCTTTGAATACAGAACATTGGAATATAACAGGATTAATGTTTCGAGGCAATCGTTTGGATATAATTTACGATCTTAGATCTAAATCTGTGGAAATACGCAATAGAAGAGCTAATGATCAGTCGGGTCAAGTTGACGACATGCTTGAGGTGATCAGTTATGAAGGAACACAAATGATAGTCAAGCCTTTAAGAATTGGGGATACAGTAACAATCAGCCTTAGCACTGAGCTCTGGTCCTATGCTCCGAAGAGAAGTCGCCTGCAAAGAAATCACTATTCAGATAACATGCACATTTTGGCAACTGTTTACCCAATTCAGTATAATAATCAAATTTTAAAAGCGTCTAATTCGGGAAAAATTCTCAAATATAACTCTATTTCTTTATATTTGTTGGCATTTGTAATCTTTATCCGACAACTCGTTGAATAAATTTTAAATTTTTTTTTAGAATTTTTACTTTTAATAATAAAAAAACAAACAACGAGTTGTTTTTAATAAAAGTTTAATAATAATTTTTTTTTATTTATTTAAAGTTTCCATAAATTGAATATGTTTCATTAATAGAATAAAATATTTTTGAAATTTTCTAATAATACCAAGCTAACAATGATAAGCAGATAAACTAGTATTTTGCATTTGATGTGTGAAACAAAATTAATTAAAGACAAGGATTTTAAAAAATAGAATTAAATATTTAAATCTATAAGTTGGTTATTATTTTTTTATATTTAAGTTAATAAACCAATTATTAAAATAAAAAGTCGGTTTTAAAGTTAAATTTATTGTAATCTACCGGCATTCCAGTCGTCTCTTTCATTTTGTTCATTAACAACCTGTTCAATAAATGGCTTTAAATATGAAACATCCTAAAAAATTAATAACAAGTTTAATTTAATTTATAGAAGCTTGTTAGCTTACTTGTTCTGGTTTTGTCCATTCAGCCTCTGGCAAAACGGATTTACCAGAACTCAAATTGATTGCTCTTGCTAGTCTGTATTGTCTTTCTTGGAAAACATCTCCAGGCAAGCGTCTTAAGGCTTCTCTGACTGTATCGTTCTCTTTGATAAGATCATCCGACAATAGACCATATTTTAAATATTTTGATAGTGGGAATAATGCTTTGTTTAAACCTTGAGTTGCAGTTCCTTTAAAAATATTTAGTCATTGTTAGGCTTTCTTTGATGATTATTTTTAAAAAACCTTTGATCACACCAGTTTCTGCTAATTTTCTGGCGAACGCAAGAGTAGCTTTCAATTGAGCCATCTTTAAATTTCCTTAATAGATAAACAGTTATTAATATTTCATTCAACTAAATAAAAACAAAATAAAAGGTATGCAAAATCATTCTGGTAATATTTTTTCATATATAAATTTTAAATAAGCAAGATTTTGGCTATAAAGATGCATGACGCGATATGGAGTTGTGTAGAGTTTTAATTTTGCAATATTTTCTAACCTTTTTATCTTGCAACTAGTCTTGTTTCAAAATTGTCTTATTGGCATGTTTACTTAAATGCCAATATTTATCAAAAATCTATTTCTTTCTAAAATTCTCAATTGAAAATAAAAAATTATTTAATAAAATAATTATCAAATAATCAAATTAATTATTTTATTAAAGTAGTTGTAAGAATATTTGAATATCTAAAAAAATAAATTAATATTACAATTAAAATGAATTTATAGATTTTTAAATTATCATAAGAACAAATTTGTAAGTAGCCTACTTGGAATCTTGGTCTTAGTTTTGATGAACTGTTCAAATTTAAATATTATGGTTCTAAGAAGTCTAATAATTTGGAATAAATAACCAAAGATAAATTGTAAGAAGCATCTTTAAAGATTTTTAGATTTATTAAACAGTTAAAAAAATCATCAAGAGCATTTAATACTGAGTTAATCAATAATTAAAAAGAGAATTTTAGGAATCTAATTTGATTTAATATTTTTTGAAAATTAACTGAATTTTTTAACTATTTAAATAAAAAAAATAATTATCTTTCATTTCAAAATGTTCAGATAATTGATGTTTGCAATTTCTTATTAAACGATATTTCCATTATTTGACTTAAAGAAAGTTTTTCATTAACAATCATTTCGTTAATAATCAATTAAATCAACTACTCCAAGTGAATAAATATAAATGGCACGGCTATTTTAATAACATACAATAATAATTATTTTATCATTGAAGGGATCTATCAGATAGTTGTTTTATTTAGAATATACTTTTAATATTTTTGAATATAAATACTTGAAACGTCTATTTCTGTTTTAAAAATAATTATTAAAGTACAAATTTTTAAAATCAATCGAGCCAAATTAATATCTTATTAAACTTTATATCTTTTTTGATATTTAAAATAATATTTTATTATTACTTAAAAAAATAAAATAAACAAATTTAGAATATTTATTTTTAATTTAATAAAATTTTTTCACTTTATCATTTTTTACTTAAGATTTTTCCCTTTAAAATAGGTTCTTAGTTACCAGAAAGGAGTTTGTTTCCATGACAATAAAAGTAAAATTATTACTAAACACATAAAACGATTTATTTTCTTTAAATTATAATAAATCTTTATAAAGCTAAGTTTGAATACAAAAATAATTTTTTTAGATAATAATTGTAGGAATATGGAAAATATATCCATTGGTGAAAAAATCGAAGAGCTAAAACAAAAATTAGCTCTCTTGGGTAATCTTCAAATTTTTAGAATATTTTTTTTCTAAATCAAATAAATACTGTAGATGGTGATAGAAAAGCATTTACTGAAAATGCCGAATGGACTAAGCGCAAAAATCACGAAAAAATTGAACAGCTTAGAAAAGAAAATAGAGAATTAAGACATAAATTGAAAGATTTGATTGAGGTAAAAATTACTCTAATAAAATCGAATAAATCATTTGAACTTCTGTGATAAAGGGTGATGAAAAAGTTCTTAACAAAGCCTTTAGCGGTCGCCATTCGGAAAGAGTGGCATTAAAGAACAAAACTGGCGATGTATTTTTATTTGTCTTTCTATCAACACATACTTAAATTATAGTTTAGACTGCTATCACAATTGTGGACCAAAAACACAGTGACCATATCAAGAGACTAAATGCAATTAAGCACGAAAATGCTACTAAACTCAAACAACTGGAAGAATTACAAACTAGGTACAATCAAATGATTAAGGATGCTGATGAGGCTGTTAAAACTGATGCAGGAGAATCCGAAACAGCAATGGTAATATCATCCGAATTGAATATAAAAATATTAATTTATTCTTTTTCAGAGACTAAGACTCTTGGAAAATAGATTAAATAAGGCAGAATTGAAATGCAATGAGGCTCTAACTATTCAGCGAACTTACAATCAAATTAAAGCTCATTTATTACAAGTAAAGCTTAAAATAAATAAAATTAAGTTATTTATAAAAATTTTCATTTCCAGGAAAGCTTGACTTACAGTAATAGATTGGATGATCTTGAGAAACAAATTGAAAAATCAAATGAAGAGTTTAAGAAATTGAGAGTGATCAACAAAGATGCATCTTTTGCTAAAGAAAACGCTTCAAATGAATTCTCTAAATTCGAGCAAAAAGTTTACAAGTAGTTCTAAATTAGATAATAGAAAAATTTATTTATTTTACTAAAAAAAATTGATAAGGGAACGAAAAGAACGGGAGGTTTATTTAGAAAGCATGAAAAAAGAAGCTGAACAAAAGAAACTACAAGCTGAACGAATTGATCGTCGATTGGTAAACGCTTAATTATTTTCTATCCTATAATTATTCATATGTTGTATTGTTTATTAGTTGCAAAGACCATCAACACCCCCTGAAGATATTACTAAAGAAATGACCGAAGCAGAACGTGAAAAAATAAGCTCATTTGAAGAAGCCTTCGAAAAGATTAAAGAAGAGACCGGAGTTAATTCAATGGCTGTATGACATTAATTAGAATAACAAATTTGAATTCAAAAATTTATTTTAAACTAAATTAGGAAGTTGTGGAGAGATATAAGGGCCAAGGCGAAAAAACAACTCGCCTAGAAGCTGATAAAGCCGATGCATTGGAAAAGATTGCCAAATTAAAAGATGAAAAAGAGAATTTGGTTAAAAAATTTGAAGAAATGAAATATTCTGGAGAGCAAAAAATGTCTGAGTATGAATCTTTTGTTATTTTTGCTTTACGAGTTTTTGAAAAATCAAGTCCAAAACTTGTATTAATTAATATAATTTTTCTGACTGAATCATTTTAATAAATATCTAAATTTTTATAAATTAAAACTTTGAAAATTAAAAAGAAATAACGATTTATATATATATATATTTTTTTTTTTTTTAATTTTCAAAATAGCATTAAAATTTCTATAATCCAGACTTAAAGCATTCTTATATCAATTTTTAACTTTTTTGTTCTAAAATTTTAATCAACAAGGGGACAAAGAACCATTGAAGAACAAGAGGATAAATTACAGAAGGAAGAACAGCATAGAGATACAGCCAGAGTGAAGATGGAACAAACTAGACGTCTCTTGGTTCAAGTTAAATCTGATATAGAGCATTTGGCAAACAAAGTTCATCATTTAAAAGCTGTAATATTTTTTAAGCAAAAAGATTAATATATTTTAATTGATTGATTAATTAAGACCAAAAGTCATGTTGCTTCAACTGTGATTTCTCCAAAATCCGATGAATTCGTTTTAGATTTGCTTAGTGTAACTGAAGAAAAATTGATCAAGTTGTATGAAGATTTAGAAGCTCAAAAAATGAACGAGACAAAACAACAGATGAAAGAGGAAGGTTTCTATTTTGCCAATGCTCTTGAAGCCAAGCTACCGCCACATAATACAAGAATTAGTTTTCCAAATAAAGCTGGCGATCGTGGATTCGATGACGAAGACGGAAGTGGTGACGAGGGAACTGAAGATTTTCGCGGATATAGAGAACAAATTAAGCAAGCCTCTAAGCAAATTGTGGACTCAAAGACTAAGCGTAATCAAATAAAAAAAAATAAGAAATAGAACATAATCAATTGTTCTAAAATTTTATCTAAATTAAAGTAATCACTTGTTACTTTAATTTATTTTTTGAAATTTATATTTTTATCTAAAAAATTATTTAAATAAATTCTAATAAAGTTTTTATTCTTTAAAAAAATAAAATAAATCAATAAATGTCAATAAATATTTTGATTATTGATTAAGCTTGAGTAAAAGTTAAGTTAATAATTTTACATTTTTGCTTTTTGTACCAAAATTTACATACAAAAGAATACAAAAGTTAGATACAAAAGGGTTTTTTTCCTTATTCACTCCTTGTGGAGCATAGGTCATTACTTTTGAATTCCACTCATGTGGATCTTTTGCCTTTACCCTTTTTCCTACCCACGAACTTAATGGCCCTGAATTTGTTATTTTGTATAGGCAAGTGTACACTGGCCTGAGATCCTTAATGGATATAATAAAAGTAAGAATTTATTTATTTTAAATTAGATAAATAAAACAAATATTCTTAAATTGAAAGAATTATTAAATAAATTGTAAAATTAATTTGCCAAAATAGATTCTTTAAAAATTTTAAAAAAATAAATCATTGTTTTTAATTGTCTCTATGATTATTCATTTAAATTATAAAATTTTCTTGTTTTTTGTGTGCTGTTTTAAAATATAAAAAATCTTAATGAATTTTTTATTTAAAAATGGAAAAACATGAAATAAAAATTAAAAAAGTTAAATTAAATTTAAATTACCATATATATTTTCTTTTTTTCATTGGTAAAATTGCTATTTTTACTATTAATTACAAGCTAAAATGTCTAGATATTTCGATTACAACTAAATTAATTAATAGAGAGAATTTTTTCTTAACTTTTACTAATTTGTTCATTTTTAAAAATATTTATTTATAAAATTTGTTAAGACTGATTAAAAAATACTTGAAAAAAACCCAATATTTTTCACGTAACTTTTCAACATAAACATTTTTGCTAAATACTTAAAATAACATGATATTTATGTTGATTTATTTGTTTGTAAATCATTAGATCTTGATAGCAAGCTGAAAAGAATGAAATAAAATCATAGAAAGCTTTAAAAGATAAAATGACTGAATATTTTTTTGTGCATTGTTGTCCAATAATTTAACATAATTTGCAAAAAAAATAATTTTATTGGTGTTTTGATAAAATTTTGTGAACAATTTTTACGGGCATTAGTATTTTACTTTTAAAATTTTAACATTGATCATGTAAATATCGAAATATATTTTTTATTTGGAAATTTAAATTTAACTCCATTAATTTTTAAGTAAAACAAAAAAGATTAGTATATATTTGAATAATATAACAAGCTTAAAAATCAGATTGATCGAGCAATTTAAGAAAATTAGTCACAGAAAGAATTATGAAAATTGGGATCAATTATTTCCAAATGTAATTTTATGAATGTCAAAAAAAAATATTTAAAAAGAAGCTAAACTACTTTTTTTTTCTATTAGACTAATTAAAGAAAAAAATACATATTATTGTGTAATTTATTATTGTTAAGATGGAAAAGCAGAGCTTGACCAGTACTCTTAAAGCTATCTTGAAGCTAGAGTTAAGACTTTAATTTAAATTTCGTTTTATAATTTAGCTTAAAAACACTGGAAACAAAGTCAGACTGGTTTTTTGAAAGACATCAAATTAGATAATTGATATACATAATTAATTGGCAAGGAAATAAGAGACTTTAATTCAAACAAAGACGCATCGAACCACGCCAAAATTCGAACTCCACTAGCTACCTAATGTTTTTTGAATTTTGAATTAACTTTAATTAATTAGTATATATTCTGCTTTTATTTTTATTTTATTTATTAAATAATTGTGGGAGAACGCCTCTGGGTTTGTCTGAATAGCTTTTGCTTTCATTTAAACCCTAAAATTTGAAATTTTTAGATTTTTAAAAAATAAAAGAAGTAAAAAGATGGTTAAAGTATTAGATAAAATTTACTTAAATGTATTAATAGAATACTGAAAAATTTATAGCTTATTACAAAATAAAGTTATAAATTATAAAAAGATTATAGAAGTTTTTTTTTAAACTAAGTTAATAAATAAATAATGCTTTTATTTTTAATTTTCTATACTTTATCAACTGGGTAATAATTGCGGTGTAGATGATCAATTCAATGTAGTAATTTCTGCGTTAGATCCAAGCCGTTGCTCAGAAAAGGAACTTGAAAAGGAGATGAACATCTTTCCATTATCCGCTAGGATCGAAAAAACGACAATAATCCTTTTTTCTAACAAGAGGCTGGAAAGAGGGCTAAAGTCGCTCCGAACTGCCTTGGATTTCATATCCAAATTATTTTTCAAATAAAATATTTTCTTTTAAGATTGAAGAATTAGGCGTCTACAAAACTAGTTCTTGGTAGAAATTTACGCTTAATCCCATGCCATGTAGTGCTGCAACCAAAATAACCAGTGTACATTTGCTCTGTGAAATAAGTTTTTTTTTATTTAAACTTTTATTTACATATTTACATTAGTTACACATATAATAAAACTATACTAAAATAAAATAAAATCCTACTGTCTAATATAAAAACAACTTCCATCTTTATCAACTCCCTCTCAACTATTCTCCACAATCTTTGATCATAATTTTTTCTCTATGATGTCTAAAAAAGTGTAACTCATGAGATTTTTTTAAAAAAACATCTGGTTCATTTGGAACTAAAGGAATAAAATTTCTTGCCAAAAACACTTTCCAAATAGAACAACACAACTCATATGTATACTTTCCCAAATGAAAAGCTAAAGCTTGACGGTTTGTCTTTATTTTGGGAAAATAATGATTCTGAAGATTTTAAGTTTTTTTCAGATTTATCATCATGCCAAATAAAATTCTTCTTTGCTACAAACAGTCAAAGAATCAATATATTTATAATCTTTATTTTAAATTATGTACAAATGATCTTTGGCGATAAATTTCTCGACATTCTTGCTCAGAAATGAATATTCATTTAATTTTTGCAGTCGGAATTCTAAAAACATTTGAATAATCAGTCTAATTAAGTAATAAATTCTTCAAAATTTAATTTAACTTTAAACATGATAAATTAAGCAGAAAAATACACACGTTTCATCCATCAATGCGAGTGAGAAATTCACAAAAATCTTAGTTGATTGAATTTACTACACTAACTAATAAAAACACAATTGCGCTCTAATCAATAAAATTCAGCTCAATTAAACTCTATTTGATCTTAACCTTCCCATTTTTTGGCTTTACACCTTGTAAAAATTCAAAATTAAATTTAATAAAAAAAAATTCATATGAGAAGAAAAAACAATTCTGATTTAGATCAAATAAATTCAAATTAATCAAAAGTGGTTTATTAACACTAAATTAGATATCAAATGCCGAAACTAAGCTCATATGTAGACGTTTGTTTACAACATTTTTATTTGTAAATCACACGCAATCAAATCCTTATTGCATAAGGTTTACAAGAATTATTTTTTTTTGTTATCACAAGATTTTATCATAAACAAATATTTTTCTCTAATAGTACAAGTGCGAAACGATCCACTGATTTCGCTTTTGTACTTTAGTTGAGCTTTGATTTTTGTCTCCTTGTGTTCACCATTGACTTTATTATCTGTCTAAAATTGAAAGCTTAAACTTGTCAAAAAATTATACGATAATCCTCCAACATTATTTTTATTATGTCATGGTAAATCGGGCGGCTTGTTTTCAAATCAACTGATTCAAAGATCACATGATCAATAATTTTTTTCTCTATCTCTTTATAATCTTGACACTCTTTAAAAAATAAAATAAATTTTTAGCTCCTAATTTTATTTAACATCAGGTATTAGTTTCATTTTTTTTTCTAGCTCTGAAATTGGATCCAGTGAATGTAAACAAAAATTTGGAAATAGAAAAAACAAGTTAATGTTAAAAAAAATTCAAAGTTGGCTTCGTTCATGCTGTTTTTATTTGAGTTCATAAAATTCAAAAATGAAAAAGAAATAGTTTAGCATGGTAATTAAGAAAGTGGTGTCGATTAGATAAAATCTCAGCTATACTTCATACAATTGGGATTATTCACTTTAGATGTAATTTATCAATTTTATTTTTAGAGTGATATCAAAGTCAGATAGGAGCCAGGCCCACTTTTAAAATATGTCTCAAAATTGTGCTCTTTTTTTTTGAATTTAATAGACTAGTAGAAAATTTTCTTTATTTTCTTTTTGTTATTGTTGTTGTTGTTGTGAGAACGAGGCCAGTTTGAATCAGTTGGCTACGCTTCTGACAATTAACTCATTAAACTCTCATTTAAAAGGAAATTTGTTAAATTGGCTATTTCACCCAGATTTAACAAAATTGTTCAAATATTTTAAAATATTTTTCAATTTTCGGAGAAAGAAAATAAATCAAAGTTTGTCAAAAATTAAACATAAAAAAAAATCTCTCACTTTTTATTTATTTGTGCCGAGTTAGACAAAAAAAATAACAAAATTTAAAAATCTTAAATCAAAGTAGTATTTTACTTTAGAGCTTTTTTTTTCTCTTTATTTGATCCAAGTTTGAAAGATGATCCTTAATTACATTTTAATGAGTAAGTAAAGAAGCTAAAGAGAACGAAAGAAAGAGAGGAATATTTAGCTATTTTTTCTTTTACTTTTTTTTTTCAGTAATAGAAGCAATCAGAAAAAAGCACCGAAAAATCGATTAATCATTCTTTAAAGTAAAATAGAAAACAAAAATTTTTAGTTTTTTTTTTTTATTTTCAAAAATAAAATTCGTCTAATCTAACTGGATCATGTTATTTCTAATTCCGAATTGAAAAATACCGAAAGGCTATTAAGGCTATAAAAAGCACATGTAGCCAGCCAGTCGATGAGTAAAATTTAGTATAAACACAGAAGAAAAAAATAAAATTTTGTTTATTGCATCCGGTTTGGCCTATTTGGTTAATGGAAATTTTTTTTTTTATTCAATAAATTCTTCTTTTTATTTATTGTCACATATTAAAAAAAGGTAGAGGCGATCAATAAAAAGTGAATCTCTCGAGGCGATTTGTCTCTTTTTCGAAGTTGTCGCCTCACAAAGACTCATTTTGAATCGTGTTCATTAGATCGTTGCACTATTTAGAAAACATGCTTTTTTTTTTGAAAAAAAAAAGGTATAATTAAATTACGTACTTTTACTAAGATACTATTGAATTTGTAAATGTATGTATACAAACGAATCATTTACTAGATAAAAAAAAGAGCTCTTTGGCCAATTAGAAAAATCAATGATAACTTTAACAAAGCCCTCCCATTGATTCAAAATATGAGAAAAGATATAAATTTTATTGGTTGCGATGCAGTTTTGTTTTTTCATGAGGCAAAATTAAAACCGCACCCAATCAAATAGTTATATTTTGCATTTATTTTTCTCTTATTCAATTGTTTTCAAGAGCTACTAGCTAAAAATTAATCGAAACAAAACACAACAAAATATATACATATAAAAAAATATGTATATTTTTATTTTTGGTCGATTCTGACTTGCTCATTTTGTTTGTATTTAATTTAATTCTTTTTTTTTTTTTTTTTTTCAGAGAGTTGAAACTTTGATTTAAGTAAATTAAGAATAAAAAAAAAACGAATGATTTATTACACTGGTTCCTCTCTTTTTCCAATATTGTATTGCTCAACTTTTCGACACAATTACCTAGCCAAATTTTATTTAAATTTTTTTTTATTTCAATGATCATTTTCAATTTAGACTTGAGATAAATTTTTTTAGGAACTATGATTCAACACCAGACCTCTGCTAAGCCAGCACTGTCAAATCTAGTGATGGCATCGGGCTCCCAGTTTTACGCAGAGCCGGACACAGACAGCTTCAGAGCGAGTGTGAAGCGAAAACAGAGTGACTCGGACGCCGAGACCGAAAAAGTAGCAGGGCTATCGGCGCTGGACAACCCGGAGTTCGGCAAAAGCGAGCCGATTTTCTACAAAAATCCGGCGCCAGCCTACGACTCGAGCTCGCTGCTGTGCCATCCGGCGATGCCGACCGCCTATCCGTGGATGAAAGAGCCCAGACTAGTGAACGCCTATTCGGCCGATCTGGGCTCGCCCACCGCCGGCCTCAAAATCCCACTTGGCAACGGATACTCTAACATGGCCAATTTATCATCCGGTTCGGTGTCTTCGTCATCGCCCAATGATTCAATCAACACGCCAACAACTGCTAAAGCAAGTAAGTAATTTTTTTCCAATTTAAAAGCAATTAAGTCCATTAAATCAAAGCAGATAAATCTGTTATCACTGATAACAAAAACTACACAAACATTTTTTCCCAAAAACTCAACTGAACAGTTGATAAAAATCTTCGTCTAATGAGATTTTAATTTACTTTTTGTTTCAGAATCAGAATCGACAAATAGCCATCATGCTAGTCAATCATCGAAGCGAGCGCGCACTGCCTACACAAGCGCTCAATTGGTCGAGCTAGAAAAAGAATTTCACTTTACGCGTTACTTGTGTCGGCCAAGACGAATCGAGCTAGCTTCAATACTTCATTTAACCGAGAGACAAATTAAAATTTGGTTTCAAAATAGACGCATGAAAATGAAAAAAGATCAAAAGAGCAAATCGTACAAAACGTCTATGCAGAATAGCAGCGGCAGCAGCGACACAAATCCGAGCGGAAACGGAAACATGGACTCGGACAATTCGGACAATGAAAATTCGGATAACGAAAACTCCGAGAGCGAGAATCACGAGAGCGAAGAAGTCGGAGCGGAGTCCAAGTCTTTGATGGCAAGTTCGGCGGCAAGTCACGCCCGATGCGGTCATCACGGCTCGGGCGCCTACCACAGCCACAGTTCGGCATCGCACCAGTGCAGCCATCATTCAAGCTATTCGTTCAACGCTACTAAAAAGCCATCCACGATAAACACGTCGTCTTCTCGATCGACTCCGCTAGCACCAACAACCTCCAATTCGCTTTCCAGCTCATCTGTGTCTTCTTCGTCGTCTTCAACGCCCACTTCAAATATCATCAAAGCAAGCGGCTCGCCCTCGCCAATAAACAACTTTGCCGCAAATAATTTTACAAATTCGGAATACTATCCGTTAGGCTCAGAAAATGGCAATTACTTTGGTCTCAACAAGCCAAATTCGTCAGCAGTGTCTACGTCTTCGAGTAAGACTGCCTATTCGTTCTATCCAAACGGAGCTTCGCCAAACACAAACTCGATCTATAGCCAAACTTTTACAAACACAACTCCGCCATCCACTAGCGACTATAGCACAAACTCAAATTCTTTTTTCGATCCGTCTTATTCGAATCAAATGTTGCCCAATGCTGATCCATCCAGTTTAGTCTATTCTCAATTCAATGGTTACAACTATTCGAATCCTTACTTCAATACGTTTTATGCCAACAATGCGACCAGTTCTAATGCATACGTGTCCAATGGAGATGCCTATTTGGCCAATTCGGTGTCAGCCGGAGGTCTCTTGGGCTATCAGTTTGGCCAGGATTTAAGCCCGTATCCGAACAATGGTGGCGACTTGTCCAACAATTCGAATTCAAATTTAGAATCAAATTACGCTAGTTATTTGTCAACCATACAGCTTGCTTCTACAACTAGTGCTTCAAATTCTAAATTTTAATTCAAATGATCTTCAAAATAGAAAATAAGCAGATCTTTTTTTATATCCTTAATTTTCTTTCTATTTAAATTAAGTCGAGAATCGAATTTTAATTTTGAATAAGATAATTTTAAGTTTAATTTTTTTTCCTATTTTTATTTTTATTGCTTAGTTAATTTTTTTTGTAAAAAATTTTTTTTTTGTTTTCTAATATTTTGTAAAATACATGTTTTTTTCTAGCATCTCAATAAAAAAAATATTGAGCAATATTTTACTTAAGTGTGAATAAAAAAAAATACCAAAAAATTATTATTAACTTTTTAGAATTTTTTTTTTAATTTTAATTAAAAATGAACTCCACATAGTTTGAAAAGACTCTGATTCTCTTATGACAATTTTTTTGAATAAAAAAAAGCTCGTTAATCAAAAAATTTTAAAAAATTAAAAGAAAATTATTTTTTATTAAGAACAAGAAAATCCCATGTTTTACATGATTCATTTATTTTAGACTTTTTTTTGTAAAAAAAATTCAATTCAAATAAAAGTAAATTTTTAAACTCGTAAAATAATTTCAAATCTCTTCTATTTGTGCTTGTCGTATTTATTCAATTAAAATTGAGAACAAATAAAAGCTAACTAGTGTTTTAGTTGAAAAAAAGGTGTCCTCTTCTCTGGAAAATTCACGAGTCTGATCATGTAAAACATGCGTTTTTATTCTTTCTAATAGTCGAATAAAAAATCCATAAATTTCTTTTAGTCGAGTCTATTTTTTTAAAATGAAGAATTTTCGATTAGAAGAAATTTTTTATAACCGAACTCTTTTTATTTTAATAAATATTTCTGTTAGAGAATATTCATTTTATTTTTAATTGACATTTTTTAACAGAAATTTATTTATTTATTTAAAAATATAGATTGGGTTTAGACCCGGGCAGTTTGGAATGGATCGTAGTCCTTCCTTTCAGCCGCCTGAAAAAAAAGAAATTACTTTTTAACAGAAATATTAGTCTGAATTTATTATTTTACCTATAAGACAAATAAAAATTAATTGGAAAGTTTTATTTCGAAAGATTATTCATTTATATTTTATTCTTTGTTTATTTTCAAAGCAAGTATAAACGAGCACCGACGATTACCAAATTAGTAGTATTAGTAGTAGCATAATAATACTGCGACCCTTTTGAAAAGCTTCTTTGAAGCTAAGGCAGTAAATTCGACTGTTTCCTGAGCCATTTATTCATATTATTGTTAAAATTGTTTATTGATATAGAATTGATGATGTGATGAGGTAAACTATTCCAAGCATTAAATACTCTGTTAGTTAAAATTGAGTTAAATAATTAATTAAATAGGAAAAAAAATTTCAAAAATTTAAGTATTATTCAATTGATATTTTCTTCAGTTTATTTCATTTGAATTTTGCATAGTTCAACAATTATAAAATTTGACTAGGTATACTCTGTCTTAT
This sequence comes from Brachionus koreanus, assembly GCA_016987375.1. NCBI lineage: Eukaryota > Metazoa > Rotifera > Eurotatoria > Ploima > Brachionidae > Brachionus > Brachionus koreanus. The sequence continues at coordinate 1,106,879 of PJRA01000412.1, forward strand.
TTAGAGTAAAACAGAAGAAATAAAACTACGATAATCAATAAAATTCTAGAGTGATTTGAATAAAAAAGTAATTGGAAGCCGGTCATAGATCTGAAGACAAAATTAAGATCGACAAAGCCTGCAAGCAGCTCTCAAACAATAAAAAACAGACAAGAAAAAAGCCGACCGGCAATGTAAAGTTGTGTGAAACCAATAATTTAGTTTATGTTACATAATAAACTATCTCGAATTTTAATTTTAAATTTTTTCCTTCAAGACACATATTTTTTAAGTTTTTTTTTTTTCTAATAAAATTATTTTAAATAAGGTTTTAAAATTTTGAACATTTTTGGCAAAAACTGCGAACATTAAACAAAGCAAAAAGAGTAAAGTCATGATGATTACAGACTTTTATTATGGCAATAAAAATTAAGCAAAATCGATCAATCGGAAAATGGTTTAGCCAAAGAAAATCATTGTTCTAGTTTCAAATCTTTCATAAATTTATCTTAATGGCTTCTTAATGAGTCTTTATCAATCGAGCAGCAAAGCTAATAAATAGGCATGTATCTGCTTTGAAAATTTTATAAAATTTCAATAGCAGCTGAACAATATTTAAAATAAAACCAAAAGCAATAAAGATAAATTCCATACACTGTTCGATTACTAAAAGATCAAAAAGATCTCTAAATAAACAAAAATATTGAGTTTTATTTTTTTAAATTTGTGCTCGTTTCACAATTTCAATTTGGCTTATTCATGTTTCAGCCTTTTGTTGTTTTTATTTCAGTAGGCGCAATTCGAAAATAAGGGATTTTAACAAAATTAGAAAAAATGATAAATTACCTTTCTAATCAATGGAGATTCATCAACGTCAAAATTTTTCTAAAAGTTTATAAGTGAGTGAAATGTGTTCCCAGTTAAGAAAACATTGAAAAATGACTTGTTAAATGAATAGAGTACGAACTAGTTATTTTGAAATTTGGAACGCTTAGTCATACACAAATTATTGACACTAATAAGCGTTCCAGAATGAACTTGATTAAAGCTTGTCAAATATACTAACAATCACTGACCAAATATGCTAAAATAATGCTCATATATAGTCAACATATTCTTAATATTTGAATAATATTAAATTGGAATTAAAAAAATGCATATATTAGACTTATTTGTCGTAAATTTAGCTAACTCTTTAAAAATATTATGCAATCTGGACCCTTTGATTTCTCTTTACAAGGTAATTAAGTAATCTTAAAAGTCTAATTGAGCTTGTATAATTCAATTTAAATAAAAAATTTGCATAAAAATATTTGACCGCTTTAACATCCGTTTTAAGATTGCTTAGTTTAGTCTTAAAATATAAAAAAAAGATTTGCCGATTTGATTTAAATAACATTTTAAAAGGACTCAAACTTGTACATATTAGAATTAAGTTATAAGAATTTCTCATTTATTTTGTCTTAAGATTTGATTCAATTTAAAAAATAAAAAAAGATATCAGAAGATTTTTTTTTTTTTCATTTTAAAATTAGTTTTTAATAAATAAAAACAACAAATTTATTAGTATGAAATATTTTTATTATTTTCAATTTTTCAGAAAAGACTTATGAAATGCATGAATTAATTTGAAAGAATAATTAATTTTTTTTTTAATTTGCATTGAGCTAGGCTAATTTAAATTATTTAGTAATAAATCACAGATTTTAAAAAAATAAAAAAAATAACTGAAGCGTAGCCAAAATAATTGTCTAAGTATTTACTTTAATTTTACATAAAAAAAACTCAATTAAATTAATTAACTAGCAAATATTTTTAGAAAATAATTTTTTAAATCTGACTTAAAAAACAAAAATTGCTAAAATTCTTAAACAAAAAAATATAATTCATATTTTTTTTGGAATTTTAAATTAAAATTTGATTTTTATGTTTTTTTCTTTAATTTCATTATTTTGAATCTTTCAAATAATTATTTCATTAATAACAAATTATTCTCAACAAAACAAAATTATCATTTAAAATAAATATTTTGCACTTGTGTGATGATCATCATTTTGGTTTCAAGCTGTTTTAGTTTATATTTAAGTTTGTAAGTTTTGAATTTAAAGGTAATCAAGAAAAAAGTGCTGATAAGATAAAATCAAGAAATCATTTTGTTCAAAATGAATTATCTTCTTTTTTTTTTAAATGTAATAAACAAATTTTGTTTTGCTCATTAAAAATTATTCAAAGGTTTTTGCTATCAAAAACAAAGTAAAAGTTTAATAAAAATTATTTGATTTCTTATCATTATTGATAGTTTAATCTAAATTCAATATCCAGGCTTATTCTAAAGTAAATTATTTATTAATTCTAAATTCACTCCTCTCTTTTATTCGAATTTTTACTCCCATTGGAACATCTTAAATCTTCATCTGCGAATAATGTTGCAAATTATTTTCTGATAAAAGATAATGTAATTTTTTCCAAGGAATTCATTAAGAAAAACTTAATTTACAGTAATAAATATCTAATTAATTAAAATTATTAAATTGAAAATTTTATTTTAAGTTTTAAAAAATAATTGAATTCTTAATTGAGATTGAATACGAAAATTTACAAATTTTTTATGCTTGGATTTTTTACAAATTAAATCAAACATTAACCAATTATGAATTTTTCAGTAATTTGGCTATAAATGCTTAATTTTTCGTTTAGTTTTTCTTTATTTGCTTAAACTTGCTCTTTGGCAAACTGTTTAATTTTTTGAAGTATTCGTCTACCACTTTGAGCATAATCAACTGGTTCTACAGTCACAGCACTAACTTTAACTCTTCTCTCATCCTTTTAAAAAAAATTAAATCACATGGAGAAATTTTCATTTTAAATTACGTTGTAGGTCTCCATCTTTGCTCTTAATTTAAAATTAAATTCTTTAAACGCACATTCTGAAAATATTTCATCGAATTTTGGATCATTCTTTTTGAAAAAACATTAATGTTTCTTGGATTCTTGATCAAATGAAATACTTACAGAGTTTTTCAATTCACCCAATTCTTCAGTTCCAATTCCCAGAATAGTCTCAGCAGTTTCCTGAAAGCATGTAGCCCAATTTGACTCTGCAAAATCTGCCAAATTAATCTTAAATATATTTTAATTAAAGTCTTATAGCATAAAATTAATTTCAATTTATTTTTTGATGAAATAGGTAAACTTAGTTATTTTAATGTTATGTTAATTAAAATAATATTAAATCTATTTGGTCTTAAAATTTTTTGTTTGAAAAGACCTAAATAAAATCTAGTTTCATCAAAAATTTAATTTTTCAATAAGCACAAATTTATTACATTTAAAATCATTCGCCATTTAAAATTTGGATAATTTCTTGCACACTTTTCACAACGATATGTACCATCATTTTGATCAAAAATTTTCTTATTACAATTTTCTCCCGGGCATGCCATGTACATGGAATTGTCCTTTTTGGCATAAAGCACATATGCCTTGGTCGAAAAGTAGTCTGCTTTGTCACCCATTCCGAGTTTTTCGTCTTTCAACTGGTCAAGGAACTTCCAATTAGAGTGACCAGAAATTGGTCCACCAGAATTTGCTCCAGCTGCAGCCATTCCTTGACTTGACAAATCTTGTATATCAGATTCAGATCCGCCTTGTTCAAACCAGCCTTTAACTGTGTGAGCTTCAGGTAAATCTGGATTTATTTGAACCACTGTAGTTGAAGCCACACTCAATGTTTTTCCATTGTAGTCTCCGATTTTGGCACCTTTTAGTAAAATAACTGGATAACTATCGCTAGGATCATAATCCTCAGCCTTTAAAATAAATTTCCTCAAAATAAACTTCAATAAATTTCGAAAAATACTTGTTTTCCCCATAGAGTTGCTGTAATAGCACATTCACTATTATCAACAATGCTCAATTCACGTTTTTTCAATTCTCTGTTCGTTGACTTTGTAATTATGGTTGTTACATCACCGACAGATCTAACCACACCAATAACATCTATAAATTAAAATTAAAAATATTTATTTATTTTAAAAATTATTTTAAAATTAATATTTTAATTTAGAAAAAAAAAAATTTTTGTTGTTTTTAATAATTACCTACAAAATCATTTGCTGCATGATTTGAAATTTCTTTTATTTTGACTAAGTTCAGATTAATTCGTGGAAGATCATCTGTTTCTTCACAAGGCTGAATTACAGTTTCATTATTAAATGTCATCTCATAGTCATTGTCCAATTTGCAGTACTGCTTATTGGCAGTCTTAAGATTAGCTTTTGAAATGTAATAGACTTGATCTATTTGCAGCATTTCATAAAATTTGTCAACTTGTTCATTGAAGCCATTGGCTCTAATTTCACCAGTACTATCAATCAATTCCACATTGAAAAGTTTTCCTTCGCCTCTGGCATTTGAATATGTACGAATATTTGATTTATTAGTTACTCTAGCTTTTATTGCCCATCTAAAAAAAAATATAACTTAAATTTCTCTAAATATTTTTTGATTACTTGTTCTGGTAAGGGTTTAAACTCGAAATGCCGAATATTTTGAAACCATTGAAAGTACCGGGTGGATTAGTTGATTGAGCTTTCTCAAAATCATTTTCTTTTTTGCTAAAAAATGATTTGGTATTGGTTTGATTATTTGGTTTGTTTGGTTCTATATTTTCATTTTGAATTTGTTTGCTCGGTTGACTGATGGCATTTGTTGCTTGCGGCTTAGAGTTTGGATCCATTTCACCCAAAATTTCAAAATTCAGCAAGATAATGACAACTCTACATACAGATTTGATAAAAAAATTTTTTTTTTTTGGAATTTTTTGTTTACTTTGGCGGGTCTTTTGAAAGAACGTTAGCAGCATACTCTTCAAGTTTGATAACACTGCCGATTCTTAGCTGATTTGATTCTACCAAAGAATTTTTTTGTGTTGCCAATATTCCAACTTAATTTTTTAAATGAAAGATTTGAATTAGTTTGAAATAAATTAAAAATTGATTACATGTGTGTTGGGTTTCGCCATCGTATAATGTAACTTTATACCTGGTCATGCCATCCATGTTGTTTTGAATGTTCTTCATTTGAATTATTTGCAAAATTGGATCAGACACATTATTTCCGTCCAAAATTTTCTGAAAATTTAAACATTCAATTAGACAATGATTCAACTCTTTGATTTAATGGTATACCTTTAAAGAGCCTTTGCTTAGCTGGAACATTATCAATTTAAATTTATCTAAACACCAACAAAAGTTAAGTTTGAGTAATTTTTAAGCTTAAAGCAATAAAACAGTCCACGATGAAATTTCAAATTATGAAAGAGCTAAGTTTAAAAAATTGTTTTCATTAAAATTAAAACTTGGCAAAATAAGCATCGCTTTTATTCTTAGTTTGATTTAAGTCCTATTTTTCATTTGTTCAACTATGAACCTTAGATACCACTGTTCAACTATTTGATTGATTGACCAAAAAAAAAATAATCAAGAATTGATGAGAGCTGGGAATCAACTCATAAGATGCCTTTACACAAAAAGTTCAAAAGACGGGTAAGTAGTCAAATGTCTTATGAACAGTCCTATTTAAAGTTTTTAAAACTAACAAAGTATTTAAATTGTTCAATATATTCTATTTATCCTATTAATATTGATAAATCCCAATTTATGCTTATTTTATCGTAGAACTTAAAATCATTTGAACAAAAAATGTCCAAAATTTTAAACTTCTCAAATTCTTATTAAACTGTTTTGAATTCTGACGTTTTTTTTTAATTATATAAACAAAAATTTAATTAAATAAAATTTTTTTAAAATTAATATTTAAAATGCTTAAATAACAGGCTACAAAAATTTTAGGTTCTCTTAAATTTTTTAAATTCTAAAACGCTTAATTTATTCTAGAAAAAATTCTTTCAATAAAGATTTAAATTCTATGCCAATCCTTGATAGTTCTTGATCATGAGAATAGACCAAATAACTACAAAAATTTAGTCAAACATCGCTATCAGACATTATGCGCTAATATTATAATAAAAAACGTTCTTATTTTTAATACTTCATATTTTTCTTAACTTTGAGCATGTTTTTAGTATTTCATAAATTAAATCTATATTGGGTAATATTATTTCAAAATTTGTCATTAATTAAAATTATAAAAAAAAATAATGGAAAATATTCTGGAACAACTAACCGATCTTGTAAAAAATTAAATTTTCTTTTAAACTAAATCTAATGATAATTACTTTTATTATCAAAGAAAATCCAAAATAAAGAAAATGAGTTTAATCAAAATTTAAAAAAGTAAATGATAAAATTTTTATTTAAATTTTTAAAAATCTAAATTTAAAAAATTAAATAAATTTTAGCACAGGAATAGTGTCAATCAATACAAACTGGTTTGTCAGTGAAAGCAGCTCCTTATTTTCTAAACTAAAAAATGTCCCGGTATTAAAAAACACAGGCATAGATGATTTAAATAAATTGTTTTGTTGATTTTTTACTTAGGTACGCACAATTGATGAAAACGAAAGTGAAATACTGCTTCAATCAAACCAAATCGATTCAAGCGAAAGCGATAAGTTAACAATTGGTTCATCTTTACAGCTGATTTCTGATATTATAAGCCAAAAATTTGATAATGGATTTGTTTTTATGCACAATTCATCAATACAAGACATCACTAATCTAATTACGGAGATAACGATAGCTGTGCATGGACTTAAGCGCATAATGATCCTTGATCTTGACAAAAATTCTGATTCTAAAATTCAGAATAAATTTTACCAAAGTCCTAAGTAAATATTCGAATAATTACCATTACTAACAAGTATTGATTTGATTAATAGAGTTTTGTATAATTCTATACATCAATATATTGATGGTGTCACAGCTGAAGAAAAACAATTCAGTTTTATTGGAGATGACCAAGGAAAAGGATTTAATATCAACATCACTATGGATGAAGTTAGATTCATACAAATAGAAATATTTTTCTATTTATAAATATTTTTAATATTTTAATTCTAGGATTGCTTTGGTGAAAGTGAATACATGGCAACATTTTTTAATATTATACTTCCTGTTGCATATGAAGTAAGATTTTTTAAGATTTTTAAAAATTTTAGTCAAAAAAAAATATTCTTCATTATAAAGTTCAATCCCGAAATCATTTTCATACCATTTAATAAACAAGAATCAAAAGTAATTAATTATTGATTTAAAAAGAAAAAAAAATGAAAAAAATTTTCTTTACCAAGTTGACATCCTCTTTTTTCGGTCATTTAATTCATCTTTTATCCAGTTTAGCAAATGGCAAAATTTTTTTGATAATTGATGTAAATTTGTAACTAAAATCATTTAGAAAAAAATTTAATTCAGTTCTATCAAAGGAAACTGAATCTTCTGAATATTTTAAAAAGTCTGTTAATGAACTGGTTGGATCTATGCTAGGATTACCATGCAAAAAACTCAAATCATTGCGAGAACCTGCTTCGAGGTATTCTTACTAAATTTTTTAAAATTTCCAAGTTTTATTAATTTTTCTAGTTCAATTTTAAAATCGCTTTCGGTTCTAAGACCGCACTGGTGTTGTCTACAATTACTAAATGACGATGATGAATCGATAAGTTTAAATGAATTTTTAGATATTCAAAAAAATGACTTTAAAATTCCAAAACGAGGATCTAAAAGCAAAAATTTTGAACGCACTCTTAGATCTGACTTAAAATTGGATGATATTAAAACCAGAACTTGTGTATCATCTGATCTTGAAATGATGAAACATTTTAACTTGATTCAATTGTGGGTCTTTTTTAATTTTTTTTTCGGAAAAATTATTATCTTTATACTTTAGAGATCATCCAGAAAAGCCGGATCGTATAAAAAGAATTCTAGAAACTTTAAAAGAGAAAAAATTGTATTATAGGTGTAAAGAGTTAAAGTCAAGGTATGCCACAGACCAGGAAATAAATTTGTGTCATTCTCTTAATTACATTGAAAAAATCAAATCTGTAAAATTCAAATCGGAAACCGAATTAAAAGACTTGTCTATTAATAATTATTCAGTGTTTTTCAATTCATCTACATTTGACTGTGCTATGTTGGCTACTGGATGTCTTTTACAAGTCGTAGATGAAGTCTGTTCTAACAGAGTAAACAATTTCTCATTTAATTATGATTTAAAAGTAATTTTTTTTATTTGAATATAATTATTTAAGAGCTTAAATGGAGTGGGAATCATTAGACCACCTGGTCATCATGCATACTATAAATCTTGCTCTGGATTTTGTTTTTTCAATTCGGTCGCTATTGGGGCTAAATATGCTCAAAAAAAATATAATCACATAAAAAAGTATTTTTTTTTTTTCGTAAATTTATTTTTTATTTTTCTTAAAAGAATTCTTATTTTGGATTTTGATGTTCATCATGGAAACGGAACTCAGGATATATTTTTAGAAGATGACACGTAATTTTATTAATTTAGTAATTTTTAAGTTGAATATAAGAATTTGTACAAAATTGAACATATAAGTGCATTTAGTTAAATGTGTTAAGATGATAGATGTGGTTCTAAGCACGTCCTTTTGAATTTTTCATTTTCTTAAAATAACGAAGTAGCTTAAATAACTAGATTATTAATTATTATTTTTTTCTAATAGAGTTGCTAAGGATTGAAACAAATTATCGAAAACCTACGAAATGCTTTAAAAGGAGATTAGATAAACTTTTGAAAAACTTCAAAATATGCTAAAAGATTAAATCCGGACTTAACAGGAAAAAGTCCGTCTGATTAT
>PJRA01000412.1:1123641-1146653 GCA_016987375.1 Brachionus koreanus
TTCCAAAAGCTAACCGGTAAATCCATAGCTCTTTAACTTGATCTTTAGTAGCTTATGCGAAACGCGATCAAACGCCTTCGAGAAATCTAAAAATACTATCACAGCGCTGAATCCTCTATTCAAGGCCTCAGTAATGATATCTAAACTTTCTAGCAAATTGGTAACACAGGATTTAGAACTTATAAACCCATGTTGATGAACAGAAAGTAATTTATGTTCCGATAAATGCATTTCCATTTCAAGTCAGGTGATTAATTTTAACCTTTTTTGATTTTTATTTCTGATACAGTACTTTTGAGGATGCTTTCAGTTCACATTGTCAAGAGAGTAAATAAAGTCAGTATTTATTGAGCCAGTCTTTTACTAGTATTTCCCTTTCCTCACTATTACAATTGTTCAGAAGATGATAAATTAATTGATCAAATTAATCAACAGAAGGACTTGAATACTTTACTTCGGAACTAGCTTGAGAATTAATCTCAAAAATTAGTCTAGTAGTAGTAGAAGAAATCAGAATCAAAATCAAAATAGCAAATATGGAAATAGAAAATAATAATAACAAAGACAAGATAACCATTAAAATTTCTTTTATGAGTTAAAAGAGAGCTTAGATTGTTCCAAAATAATCAAATATAGATACTCAAAAAAAAGATTTAGAGAAGATGATCCATTTAATACAGATTATAATTATGTTATAGCTCAAAAATGGTAAATAGATGTTACACTTTCAGAAGATATATGTACAATAAATTAACATTTGTAAGTATTTATTAATACACTGCTTTTATAAAATGTCCAGAATCGACTAACATTACATTACTTACATTATTTTTGGTAAGCTTACGTAAGCTTACGTTAACTTTAGTTGGTAAGAAAATGTAATTTTACGTAAAATTACGTAAGCTTACATTAAAATACGTAAATTTTGGTAAAACCATCCCAAAATGCTTACGGCCAAAAAAATCAGGTTTTTGGTAAGAAAAATGTAAAAATTGAACATTTTTCAATAAAATTGAAATAATTTTATTATGAAAAAATAATAAAAACTCAATATTGCTTACCGTTTCTTACTTAATTTTACGTAAAATTACAAAATTTTTGGTAAAATTTTGTAAAATTTGGTAAAAATTAGTAAATTTTTGAAATAAAAATAAAAAACTTAGAATAACCTAAAATAAAAAAACTAAAATACAACACTTTCAAAAAGACTTAAAATTAAAATTAGTTTTAGCGAAAAATTTTATTTATTACTAATTTTTTTTAAATTAACTTTTTTTTTTCCACTGATCGCTCTGTCATTATCTCATATAAGGAATAGACAAAAAAATGCTTATCTTCTTTTCAAGTACTCTTTTGAGAAACCGCTCCGACGGACGATGATCTTAAGGAGTCTTAATTAGGTAAAATTGTGGCCTATACTCCAAAGCATTTTCAACACAGACTTAGAAATGTTTTTAAGTGTAACTGAATTAAAAAGAGTTAATCTTAAATTGTTTCATATGTTTCATATCAACATTAAAAATGAAAAAGAATACTTTTTTAAAAGCTAAAAAGGGGACTTAAAGATAAATAAATAAATATCTAATATTTCAATTATTGTGTCGTTTAAATTTACAATTAAAATATTTTTAATTGAAAAACTAATTCTTTTAATTAACATAAATTTAACTTTTTCTTGTTCAAGCAGAAAAAAAAAAATTTTTGGTAGAGAATAAAATATTTTTAAAATTTTTTAAGAAAATAAAAAAGAAGTAAAAGTTAATTAATCTAAATTTTCTTTTTCATTGATGCTTTTCTTTGACTGTCATGTTTCTAATTTCAAAGAGATTTAGAAATACTAAAAAATTGTCAGTCTTTTTAAATTTGTTATTATTAAAATGAGTTCCTCGTTAATAATATTGATAAATTTTGTTTTAATTTTTATATTTTAAATTTTAACAATTTAAAGTTAGCATCAAAATGAATCATAAAATGATAAATAATATTTTTGATAAATTTTGAATATTAATTTAATTTGCATGTTGAATTAATTAATTGAAACAAAACAAAGATAAATCAAAGTTTCAAATTTTGCGTCATTTAATGATAGAAAATTTCTTTATGTTATCATTTAATTAAAATGGATCAAATTCAAAGATAGAGAAAAGTGAGAAATTTAAGCAAAGTAAAATTTATGATCAAATTTCAAAATTTCAAACATGCTCAAAATTTATTACATGCGTAATTGATTGCATTGCAGACTTCAGAATTTTTTAAACTTCAAATACCATATTTTTAAATTTGAAAAAAAAAAGAATAGCCGCGTGTAATCTTGCAAATGATGAAATTACGCATTTTAATTATTTTGAGCACATTTGAAATTTTGAAATTTGATCATAAATTTTACTTTGCTGAAATTTATCAAGTTTAAAAATTTTTAATCTAATAAGATGTGAATTTGTCTATCAAAGAACTATTATGATGAATGAAATCTTAGTTGTGAAAATTTTCGATAAAATTTACTGACATTTTTAAACTAAGAAAAAAAGAAAAATATCTAGTTTCAATAACTTTTCAAATTTCAAGTTTCGTAAAAAAAATTATTTAAAAATGGTAAAAAATCTTTTAAAAAAATTTCATTTTCAATAATTAAATTTGATATAAAATTTGGGTTTTTTTTCCTTATACGCTCCTTTGTGGAGTAAAGGGTCAATACTTTTGATTTCCACTCAATCGATTGATTTCTTTATAACTATTTTAATTCTTGGCTGGTCGGGCAGTTAACCCTATGCGCTTGCAGTCGGAACTGAGTGATTTGAACCCTCGACCTCGTGATTGATGTCGGTTGTTCGAACCACTTCACCACAAGACCGGTAAAAGTAGGTTCATGAAGCATATTAAATTATCATTGCTGAAACCAAATCAGCTCTTTTATTATTTGCTTAATTTGATTGACAATTTTATTTTGAGTCTGCATAATATCTCAATTTAAAAATTATAATATTTTGTTAAAAAAATAATTTTAAAAAATTAGACAAATTTTTTCTATTGAAAATGTCCAGTTTACATCAAAAAGAAGAATATAAAAAAAAAAGGTTAGCATTTTTGTTAACTAACGAGAGATAATTTTTAGTTTTAAATGTAAAATTAAGGACCGGTCTGATTTACGATCCCCTTATGCTTGATTATCACTGTTTGTGGGATCCAATTTATCCAGAAAATCCTGACAGAATAAAAAAACCCTACGAAAGATGTCAATTTTACGGATTAGTCGAACAATGTGTCAATATACCTGTACAAATAAAATATTTAAAAAAAAATTATTATTAACTTATTATTTTTAAATATTAAGGGAAGACTAAGTACAGACGAAGAAGTTCTAAAGTGTCACACAGAAAGAGTGAATAAATTAATGCGAGAAATGCCGAATATGAGTTATGATGAACTAATGCACGTATCTACTCAATATGACAGCATGTACTTTCATCAAAATTGTGACAAAGCTGCTAGATTTGCTCTGGGATCTTCAATTCAACTACTGGAAAACTTGATGGATGATAAAATAGATAATGGATTTGCGATTATTAGACCTCCAGGACATCATGCAATGCACGATGAACCTAATGGTTACTGCTATTTTAACAATGCAGCAGTGGTAGCAAGAACTGCAATAGAAAAGTATAATCTAAACCGCATCTTGATTATTGACTGGGATGGTAAGTTTTGAAAAATTCTTCTAACTAAAAAAATTTCATCCATTTTTCTTTTAATTTAAAGTTCATCATGGACAGGGAGTTCAATATCAATTTTATGATGATCCAAGGTTTGAATTTATTAAAATTTTATTTTAGATTAGAGCTTTAATTTAAAAAAAAAACTAGAGTATTGTATTTTTCTCTACATCGCTATGACTATGGAAATTTTTGGCCCAATTTGAGACAATCAGATTTTGATTATATTGGTGAAAAAGATGGAAAAGGATTTAACATTAATATTCCCCTAAATAAAGTATTTATTGAACTTAATCCGAAATTTTTTATAGAAAAATCAATTGGAAAAATAAAAATAAGTTTTATTTTTGTATTTTAAAAAATTTTTAAAATGTAAAAGAGATTCATAAAATAAGTTTTTTTATAATTCTCAAGTTATAAAAACTCAAGTAGATTTTTATAATTCGCTTTGCCTCATAATCCACTATTTTGCAAGGTCTTGTCTGGTAGAATTTAGTAAAATAAAATGCAATAAATCTTTAAATAATCTTTGGTTTTGCATGTGCAACATTGTGAAACATCCATATTTGCATTAACAAAAAAATTCTTGTTAAGCTTTGAAAATTTAGCAGAAGCAATTTTTAATTTTTCTTTTGTGTTTAACTAGTAATTTTAAACAGTAGATTTTTTTGTGGAAAAAAAAGGAATTTTATTCATGAAAATAGCTAAATTCAAAAAGAATTTAATTTTTAATGTATTTGATATTTTTTCCGATAAACAAGAAATTTTAAATAAAGAAAATAGTCCAAAATTTTCAATTGTATATCATAAAAAAAAACTTTCAAATCATGTTATCAATACAAAACTGAAGTTTTATTTTTTTCTTTAATATTTTTAGACTGGCTTCGGAAACAGTGAATATTTTGCATCATTTTTCAATATACTTCTCCCAATTGCCTATGAAGTTAGTAAATTTAATTCTACTTACGCTTTTAATGCGCTAAAAAATTTATTAAACTATAAAATTAAAAGTATAACCCAGAACTTATCATTATATCATGTGGCTATGACTCTGCAATCGGCTGTTTTGAAGTATGAATAATTTTTTTTTGAATCTTTTTAAGTTCCAAGCGCAACTTTTGATAGTATCTTGTGGATTTGATTCCTGTGTTGGCGATGAAAAAGTGACCAAGGCTTTAATCTAAAATTTTTGCTTACCAAATAAATAATTTTTTTATTTATTTATTTTAATCGAAGGGACGGATGAATGTGACACCAGCTGGTTATGCGCATTTACTAAATGCACTTTCATGCTTTACCAATGGAAAACTTTGCGTTCTTCTAGAAGTATCCAACTTTTCATTAAATTTAACCCTATCTTGAAACAATATTTTAAGGGTGGCTATTGCATTAAGTCGCTGAGTGAAGGCGTAGCTTTATCTGTAAGAGCTTTACTTGGCTATCCGTGTCCAAGAGTAGAAGATTTCAAAAGACCAGAACCAGAGTAAATCTTTGTCTTTCGAAAAATAATTATTTTCTTTGATTAAAAGATTCGTTGTGACTTTAAACAACTTGATATCAGTTTTGAGGCCTTACTGGAAATGTTTACAGTCATTGAATGACATAGATGATTCCATTATTTTGGAAAAATATCTTGAAGATTGGAACTTAAAATACCGAAAAGATATTAAATTTTATACTGATCAAACAAAACCAGAGCAATTCGAGCTAACTGGCTTTTACCCTTTGTACTCGGAAGAAGAAAATATGCAATGGGATAAAAAGATAGATGAGCTAATTGAATCTACAGACTTGTTTGTTCCAGAGAAGCGCACATGCTTTCAGTTAGAAGATGAAATCCAATATACATGTAGCTTTTTTACTCGAATTGAAAATTCTGAAATATCGCCAATTTTTTCTGTTGGCGAGCAATTAGTCAAACGAAATGTATTAAAAAAATTTAAATAGATTAAAATAAAAAATTTTTTTTTTCCATTTTTAGTTCACAAATGGCTTAGTATTGGTAAAGAATTTTGATAATAGATTAAATCGTGTTGAAATTCCTAGGATATTGACTGAAAAATATGAAAGAGTCAAAAAGTAAGCTGATTTTTTCAAATTATTTATTGGACATTTTTTAAGAAAATTTTCTAAGAGTAATGAACGTTGTTTTGAGTGATGATGTTTCTGATTTAATTAGGAGCGAAAAGTTTATCTAATTAACAAAAGCTAATCATTTTAAAATTAAAATTAAATTTAGCATTTTAAACATTGTGATCGGATCAAAGCATAATAAAAAACAACAAAGCGATTCATCAAATTTATTTCTAATTTTTGAAGATTTAGATGATGCTACTTTGGTCACAGCATTCTTAAGAATTATTTTGCCCATCGCTTATCAGGTAAATTTTTAACTAATTACTTTAATTCCTTTTTTCTTATTTTCAAAATTTTCATATTATTCTAAACAAATATTTTATTTAAAAAAAAATATATAAAAATTTTTTAATTCAAGAATTTAATTTTGGGAATAAAAAATTACAGAAATAGAAAAAATCACATCCATACAATTTAAAAGATGAATTCATCAATATTTGTTAAGTCAATCTCCATAAATCGGATTCACTTTTATCCGTAATTTTTTTGTAATTTAGAATTTTGAGACTCATTGCGGCTAGTTATCTCTTTCAATTTAAAAATCACAGTGCCTTCAAAAGATCAGCTAATATTTCATTTAAATTTTTGGTTAAATTTCAATTATCATGCTTAAATTTAAAAAATACATAAATAGAATAATAAAAGAAAAGAAAAAAATTTAATATAAAAAAATTCTACCTAAGTTATTTTTCATCTGTCCTAGTAAGCATTTATGATATAAAAATTAAAAAAAAAATAAAAGAAGAGGAAGAAAGAAACAAAGAAAATTGAGGGATTCTGTTTCCAAATCCTAAGTTATGACTGCTAAAACTACTAATACTACTTTTATATATGGTACGTTTTTTTAAATTTTTTAATTTATCAATAAAAAAAGCAATAGTTAGCTAATCTTCAAAATATAAATAATTGTGCCCTATTGTCTTTAGCCATCTATCAGCGAGTAATTGGATTCCTCTCTTGTACAATTCACGAATTACAATTTAAATTCAATTTTAGAGCCCAAAAACAAACGAAGCCCTCTTTCAACTTGGTCTTGGTAAGTTAAATAACTGCCTCTGAAAAAATGAGCTATTGAATGAAAAAAATGATAATCAGAATAAGAAAGTACTGGGCTACATGCTGAATGACAAAGAAATTCGATCCCTTCCAGCTCCTCTATTTTTGTCTTTGTTCTTTTTAGTGTTATCTTTAAGAAACAAATCTAGATAGCTTCAGTTGACCAAAGAAGAAAACTTTACTTGAAGTGGAGCGTGAATATGTTCTAATTGCTCAGAATAAAGTTCTGCATTTAAAGTACGACCGTCAAAAACCAGCTCAAAGTGTATTACCTTTGGGAAATTCGTCTAAACACCTATTATCATCTTTTTATCAAAGCATCCTATTTTCAAAACTGGCTAAGCTGTTAGAGATTGGTCCAACAATTGATCTCTTTTATCACAATTTCAAAAAATAGATTCACTTTTTAGTACAAATAGGGATTCGTCTGAAAAATCGTTCATCTAGAGGATTTTTTATGTAATTTCCTGCAAATTTCAATGCATTGTTGAATATCGAAATCTATAAAATCATGAGGAAAACTCGGCAAAGTCTGTCAGCTTTGTTAATCAAATTTAGGTGACGAGAATTTAGAGCATAGTACTTCTATTATCAATTTATACTATTATTGATATTTCAAATGAATAATGAAAAAATGATCCTCTATTAGAAAATGAAAGCTTTCTATAAAATAGGTATTTCAAAAAAAGACTTGATTTTTATTAAAAAGTTTAATTTCTTAGAAGTAACAAAAAAAAACCACCACCTAAAAGACCAAATTTATAAAATAAAAAATATTAAGTATTGTTTTAAACGCAACAACATCAAGCTTTTAACAAACCAACAACGCCAACATTTCCATAAAAACTTGCTTTGGACAAGACTATGTTATATTGAAATTTGTATATTTTATTTTGTTTATATAGGAAAGATATTTCAAAAGTTATTTGAAGTTATCAAAAATTTAATAAATTGGCGTTATTGTGTGCCTTTTGATTAATAAAACATTTTTGAACAAATTAATATTAATTTTATATAAAATTTATTCAATTTTTAATTACTACAGAATTTTCAATAATTTTCTCAATAAAATTTAATTTCTTGAAAATTTTTATTTTTAAAAGTTTTTAAATTTTTTTGCTCAAAAAATATCATTTTAACTCAAATAAATTTTTATGATAAATGAACATAAAAAAATTTTAAATTCGTTTTAAATTTAAGTTTAATCCTGATTTGGTTTTGACATACACAAGCGATTTTGAAGCGCTACAAAACAACAAAGTAGAATTATTGAAAGAATAAAATTTTATTCTAAATTAATTTAAAGGTAACTTCACTTGGTATGAGTCATATTTTCAAGTATCTTAGCGCTTTAGCAGAAGGAAACTTGGTCTTAGTATTTCAAGTAATTTTGATCAAGATCAATTTTTAAATTTTGTTGTATAATTTGTTTCAAGGACAAAGTTTCCATTCTTTACCAGAAAGTGATTGAAATGTCCATACCAGTTTTAAACGGTCATGGTCTTAGCATCCCTTACCCGTTGATTCCTGACCAAAAGTAAATTTTTCACTTCATTTAATAGGTGAGATAATGTTAAATTATTTTTTAGTCAAAGAAATCGCATTAAATTGTGGATTGATCATTTGAAAAGCATCTGGAATTGCTTTCAGTTCAATGGTAACTTAGATAAGAAAATAATTTAAGCCAAACATATTAATTTCTATTTTAGAAAAACTTCCAAAATAAACTCAAATTTAGCAGCGTATTAAAATAAATTTTATGCAAAAAATTAACTAAATAAAGCCATTTGTATGTTAAATAATCATACAGCGTCAATATTTTTTATTTTAAAAATATTTTAATTTTAGTTGTAATTTTAAAATTGCTTTCAACTTTGCCACTTTGAAATATTTTATTCAATAATTTGAACTTATTTTTTCTTTTTTTAATTAAAAGCACGCTTTTTTCTTTTACGTTTTTCTTATATAGCTTTGTTATTTTTTTTTATTAGAGTACATTATATCAATATCGAATAATAATACATTCACTTAGAAAAATTTTGAATAAAGCGTTAAATAAAAAAAAATATTTTTCTCTTTTAAAGAATTAAATAATAATGGGTAATGCTAGCGGAGTAAATTTGGCTGAGACTCAAGTGCCACAAATAGAGGATTTGTTCAATCATGATCCCTATTTAAAATCATATGAACCGGAAATTAGACGTAGATATGGCTGTTTTAAAACATATTTAGATCGTATTGATCATTATGAAAATGGCCTATTAGAATTTACTCAATCGTATAAAACCTATGGAGTTCATGTTGATGAAAAGAACAACATTAATGTTTTAGAGTGGGCGCCTGGTGCCAAAAATATGTACCTTAGAGGGGATTTTAGTAAATAAGAATAAAATATTAAAAAAAAATCAAAATTAAAATTTATTTTAGATAACTGGAAGCTGTATGAGTACAAATTTGAAAAGCTTGATTTTGGAAAATGGCGTTTGAGCATTCCAGCTCTTCCAGACGGTTCTTGTTCCATAAAAAATGGTTCAATAATAAAAGTAATAATTTCAAATGAAACAATCTTTCCTAATCATTAAATTTAGCTTAGTATTGAAACTCAAGCTGGAGAAGTTGTTGATAGAATATGTCCTTGGGCTACCTATGTTGTCCAATGTAAACAAACTAATCTTTATAATCATGTCTTTTACAATCCATCGGAAAATGAGGTTCTTTTTTTTAAGTTAAAAAATAATTTAAAATTAAAATTCTAAATTTTTTTTTGAAGATATATAAATTTAAATATCAGAGACCTAAGCGTCCTGAATGCATCAAAATTTATGAAGCCCATGTTGGAATTTCATCTTCTGAACCAAAAATCGCTACATACGATCATTTTAGAGAGAACATTTTGCCGATTATTAAAGAACAGGGCTACAATGCTGTTCAATTGATGGCTATTATGGAGCATGCGTACTATGCTAGCTTTGGTTACCAAGTTACAAGTTTTTTTGCAGCTTCAAGGTAATTTTTATTTTTATTTTTTATCTTTATATTTAAAGTAATTAATAAAGCCGCTACGGAACCCCTGAAGGTTTAAAAGCTCTAATTGATGAAGCTCATCGCTTAGGTATCGCTGTTTATTTGGATCTTGTGCACAGTCATGCATCGAAAAATGTGCTAGATGGTCTTAATCAATTCGATGGAACAAATGGTTGTTTCTTTCACGATAATAGTCGTGGTTATCATGAATTATGGGAGAGTAGATGTTTCAATTATTCTGAGTGAATAAAATTTAAAAAATTAGACAAAAAAAAATTATTAAAATTTTCTGAAAGGACTGAGGTGACTCGCTTTTTGCTTTCAAATATTAGATACTGGATGGATGAGTACCAATTTGATGGTTTTCGTTTTGATGGTGTTACATCAATGTTGTATCATTCACATGGAATAGGGCATGGATTTAGCGGTAATTATGACGAATACTTTGGCTTGGGGACAGACACTGACTCATTTTTGTATTTAATGTTGGCTAATTATTTGCTTCATCAACAATACAGTGATGTCGTAACCATTGCCGAAGATGTTTCCGGAATGCCAACTCTTTGTCGTCCAGTTACAGAGGGAGGTGCTGGTTTTGATTACCGTTTGGCCATGGCTATTCCTGACAAATGGATCAAAATTTTAAAAGAGCAAAAAGACGAAGACTGGAACTTGGGTAATATTGTGCATACATTGGAAAACAGACGCTACAAAGAAGCCAATATTGCATATGTTGAATCTCATGATCAAGCTTTGGTTGGAGACAAGACTATTGCTTTTTGGCTAATGGATGCTGAAATGTACACCAACATGTCCGTGATGAGTCCATTAACTCCGGTTATTGACAGAGGAATGGCTTTGCACAAAATGATAAGGCTTCTCACTCATGGCCTTGGCGGTGAAGGATGGCTAAACTTTATGGGAAATGAATTTGGACATCCAGAATGGCTCGATTTTCCCAGAGAAGGAAACAACAGCTCTTATCACTATGCCAGACGTCAGTACAATCTGGTCAAAGATGATCTGCTTAGATACAAATATTTGAATAAATTTGACGCAGCGATGAACAATTTAGAAAGTGAATACAAATGGCTGAATAAAACACAGGTTTTTGTTTTAAATTAAATTTAAAAAAAAAAATTAAAAAAATTATTTTTATTTAAAAAATAGTATGTTAGTCGTAAGCATGAAGACGATAAAGTTGTTGTTTTTGAGCGAGGTGAAAAAGGTCTACTGTGGATATTTAATTTTCATCATTCGAAAAGCTATCCCGACTATTTTGTTGGATGCTCTATGCCAGGAAAGTAGGTTAAAATTGATTGATTTAATTAAAAAATAAAATTTTTTAAAAGGTATAAAATTGTCCTAGACACAGATGCAGAAGAGTTTGGAGGTCATAAACGACTCGACCATTCGGTCGACTTTTTTACTAGTGAGAGAGGCTGGGATGGACGATTTTGTTCACTAAGCGTCTATATACCTAGCAGAACAGCTATTTTGTTGGCCAAAGTTGATTAAAAATTTTTATACTAAACATTAATTTATCATTTTGTTAGCTATTTCTAGTTATTTTAGTATAACATTTGTTTTTTAAAACTTGCTCAAAATTTTAAAATAATAAAATTTGAAAAAAATAAAGCACTTTATTTAAAATTGTACAAAATTTAGAATAAATACTTGTTTAGATTGAAAATATAAATAAAATTTGTTTAAATAACAAAATTAGCAAAATACATTATTGGAATTGGATAAAACTAAAAAAAAATTTTAATACGAATATTCAAATATTTTTACACAATGATTTCCGCTGTCTGCTATTGCTATGGTGTTGTTAATGATTGCCAAGTCTTGTGGTCCATACAATTTATTTACTTGGCATCGAATGTAGCGTAAAAAAGTACCATGTTTGTCGAAAACCTTGATGTTTAAATTTAAAAAAAATTTTCTATTTTAATTGCTTTTAATTACTTGGACTCTTGAATTTCCCCAATCAACAATTATCAAATTATCATCTGAATCAACGGTGATACCTAATTAATTGAAATTTTTAAAAAATTGAGTATTTATGTTCTTGAACTCGAAAATAAATTCTTATTCTATTTCAAAAAAGTGTATCTTTTCAATTACACGATCTGTAGTTAACAGAATCAAAAAATTTATCTAGTAAATTTTATGATCATTTATTCAATTTTCAATTAAATTATTTATAATCTAATTTATGAAATTTGAAATTTTGTGATCTAATTTAATGTAAAAATCATGATCGATTTTTTTAAGATATTTTTTTGATCCTTGTTTGATCATTAAATGTACAGGATAAATTTTTCGAGTTAAATTTTTGATCTTTTGATCGTGAAATTGACAAGATCGAAAAAAATTTTTTTGGTTAACCTTACAAAAATGAAAACTCAAAGAAAGATTTAATTTGAATATTTTCTCTAACCTATAAAAAAATATATTAACTTTTCAATCATAATTTAAGTTTTTTTTTAATATTCAAAGAAGATGAATTTAATTTTAGTTTTTTATATTATTAAATAGAAAAATTTTTTCAGAATTTTTTTAATTTCTCAATTTAAAAAAAATATCTTAATAAAATATAAAACAAAGAAAAAAATTTTTAAAAACTATTTTTTTTAAATCAAAAAATGTTAATGGTGTGTTTCAGTGATCTAATAATAATTTAATAATAATTTATCGAACTGTTTATATTTATTTAGGGTTGATAGTTATTCTAATATTTGATTACAACATCATAGAATGTAAGTCTGCTGAGCAAACTTTGTGCATCAGTAGATTTATCTTTAAGTTTATGGAAAAAGAAAACTTAGAAAATTTATTCGCTCAAGATGTCAAGAGCCTGTCTAAGTCATAGGTAAATAAAAATTAATTAAAATATGTTTGATATATTATCTGAGAGGAAATATGATGAGGATTAAAATGATTCATCAATCTTTCTTTTATGAATTTAATAGCATTCAATATAAATTTGTAAATAAAATTAAAATTTCCAATTTTATGATGATTTTTGTTAGTATTCTCGATTTCAACATCATTTTAGATTTATTTTTTAGTCACTATGTAGGCAATAGATGCCATGATGAGCGATTAATTTTTCGCAAAATGTATTCTTCTCATAAACTTAAAGATTGAACCCACTGATGTTCAAAAAAATTGACAAAGAGTTGAAATAATTTTGAAAGTAAGAAAAAAACTATAATTTAATTAAAATTTCTTTAAAAAATTACGATATAACAGACAATTTATATTTCATGCCTTTTTAAAATAATTATTGTACAATTAGATTTATAATCGGGTTTCCTAGTGTAAAAAGAAAAGAAAAAAATTCAAAAAATTTAACCAAAAAATATTTTGGGGTTAAGTATTTAATGCTAAATAAAAAATTTTAGCAAAAAAATTTTTTAATATTTGGAATTTTAAATATTTGAGACTCTAAAGAACTATTTAACCAGTCAAATCTAGAAGTTATGTAACTATTTTTGTTAATAAATTCAATAAATTCTTTTTTCTTATATTCATGTGTATTTTGAAATTTAAATGTCTAGTTTTTTAATGAGTATTATGAATTTAATTACCTGTTGGACCATTAAACTGGCCTTGATCTGATCCATTTGATCCAAAACAAAATTTAAAATTACCAACACTATCGAACACTTTTATGCAATGATTGTAAAAATCGGACACACAAATATCCCCGCTTGACATACATGCAACGTATTGTGGTCCAGCAAAATTTTCATTCTTGCTTCCGGCATGGCCAAATTTGTGCATAAATTTTCCATTAGAGTCAAAAATGCACACCGAATTAGCCTTAGCATCGGCAACAATTATTTGATCATGACAAGCTTTGTTCAAACAAATTCCTTTTGGACCAAGCAATTTTCCATTGCAAATTTTTCTAATAAATTTTCCATTCTCTTCAAAAACATTTACACATTTCAGCTCATAGTCAACTACTAAAATTTTTTTATCCAAACCAGAAACAATTCCACATGGTCGTTTAACTATTTTAGAATTAGAGGATGCACACTGAGTTGTCATAGAAAATTTAAACTCTCCACTATGGGTGAATACATCTATTTTTTGATTGTTGCTATCGGTGACATAAATTGAATCATTGGTTGCACAGACAGCTTGAGGATTCATGAATTCAGAGCTATGTCGTCCACGTTGGCCTATTTGAAACAAAAAATCATCCTCATCTTTTACAGCATCACTGAAATTAGCTAAATTCAATTTAGACAGTCGCGGACTTGTTGGATTACTTAAACTATCAGACAAAATAGACGGCACACTGCTCATTAGAGAGTCATCGTTGCTGCTTAACGATTTTGAGTCGGCTTTTTTCGCTAGAGAAAAAGTGCTTGACCGATTCGATTTTGGAACGTTTAAAAACATGGAGCTTTTTCTAATTGAATTATTTGGCAACAATGGATTCGATGAACTTGATTTTTTGCTTGATAAAATACTTGAAAAATTTGTCTCATTTGATCTAACTTTTAATTTTTTTTCTTTTCCTTGAAAATTTTTCGCTGAATTCGAGCTCAATGCTTTGATCGGTGTCGAACATCGGGTTGGTTCTGCTTTGCGAAAATTTTTTTCCAAACAAACTAATTTGTATGGCGAATTGGCAACGTGTTTCTTGTTTACCATTATATTTAGAGAATAATTTCCTTTTTTGTTCAATTTATATTTAACTTCGTAGACTCCGTCCGACAAGCATTCTAATTTGCACTCACAGTCGACTTTTTCGGGCTTGATAACGCTTTTTTTGCTGCTAAAATCCTTTGCTTGAATATCATTCGGTCGTTTACTGGTCGAAATTAGACGTGCTTCGACCTCCGAACGGACAATAAAGATGTCCAAAAAAGATAGGTGATTTTTACATGGACTTATTCCATCTCTCGTCTTGAATTTTAGGGAGAAATATTGTTCTTCATTTACATAGCACTGTTTAAGGCCTCTTCCACTGATTGAATATTCCAAATTGACCGAATTTTTCTGTTCAGTTTTTATGATTAATTTTCCAAAATTGTTTATAACATCATATACATTTATATTTTTAATCCTATTAAAATTTGAATATTCACTATTTATTAGTCTTGTGTTAACACCAGACAATTTTAAATGCTCTATGATATTAATGTTGTCTTGGTGCTCGAAGTCAAATTGGTCTGTGTCGATATCTGGTGCTGCATAGTCCAAATTGTTTTCGATGTACACTTTTTTCTCGCTGAAAGCGCTGTTTAGACTGTCCAACAAGTTTTTTTGTCTGTCCTCGAGCATTCTATGCAGCAAGTCAAACGACTCAAGTATTTTGAGCTCTATTTTCTTACAGTTCAAGAGTAGCTTTTCCACCATGTCCTGTTTTTTTGAATCACCGATGACCCTATCCAATTCGGCTTCATTTAGAGGATCAATTTTTTCCAGACTGGTCTCTACGCTTTGCTCGTAATTTGACATTTTCATCAAATCTAAAATTTAAACCCAATCTTTTAAGAAAAAATAAAATAAGAAAAAAAATTAGAAAAAAATTCTACTTAAGTTTGTTTATAATTTTGAATACTACTAGTAAGCCGAGCTTTAATTTAAGTTATAAACATTAAAATTTAAATTTATTTAATTATTAAAATATATTGTACGGCTTTAGGAAAATTTGAATAACAAAAGTAAGTAGGACTTCTCGCTAAAGTACCTGAAGCTTTTGTCGAGCTTTTCAATCAAAAATTCAATTAAGCCCTAATGAAAAACTTTAATCAATTTTCTCTAAAGTGATTTTATCTAGAGATAAAAATAATGAATATTTTCTCCTAGTTTAGAGCTACTTGGAGTTAATTTATTTTGAATGAATTGATCAAAATTTAGTTTCGGTAATCTAACACGAATAGAATTTGCTAGTCAATTTTTTTCCTAATCTATGAGTGTCGAACAGGACTGAAAAGTAAGAGGAGGCCAAAGCATGTTATCTTATCTGAATTTATTTTATTTTTTTAATTTAAAACGAGTTGAATTACACTTGTTGAATCCAAATTTAGTCACATAATTGAAAATAAACTTTAGAAAAAAATTTAAATTTGTTCCATTTTTGAACTCAATCTAAGCAGACCAGAATAACACATAATTTTTACATAATTAATAAATAATGTTCATACAAACAGTTTGAAATTTAAATTTTTATATGCGACAACATTAGATTAAAATAAAATAATAATTTAGTCATTTTAGATAGTGACTAATCACAATCAATAAATGCTGGATTATGTAACCTTTATTGAAATATCTGAGCAAAAA
This sequence comes from Brachionus koreanus, assembly GCA_016987375.1. Lineage (NCBI taxonomy): Eukaryota > Metazoa > Rotifera > Eurotatoria > Ploima > Brachionidae > Brachionus > Brachionus koreanus. The sequence continues at coordinate 1,139,880 of PJRA01000412.1, forward strand.
TATTTTTCTAATTTAAGGTAAATATTCAAATATTTGATGAACGATTTAGTCATTTGTTAAGTTTGATATTTTAAAAGAATATCATTCATTCGAATAGAACATAATGTTCATTTGGCATCTAAAAAAAAAACATTAGTTTTATTCGATTGCACATCATTTAAAAAAAAATTTAAACTTAAATAATTTAATTTTTTTTGATGATATCGAAAACTTAGTCTGAATAAATGAAAATTTATCTCATAAAATAATTTTTGCTATATTTAGTTTTTAAAATTAAATTGAATTTTTATCGAGAGTTTTTTTTTGTTGTTTAGAAAATGAGCTTTTCTATTTTTAGACAAAATTTTTAATATTAATTTAATAAATCTAGAATATTTTTTATTTCCACGTGAAATCTCTTGAACAGAAAAAAAAAACAACAAAAAATATGTAAATTTTTTATAGCTATCTAGAAATGACAAGATTTAGGTTTATTGGGAAAAAAAGGTGAATTTCTAATTTTCCATAATTGAAAAAATATTTACATAAAAATTCATTAAAAATTAAGAAACTTGTCTTAGAAGTAAAAAATTACTGTTGCCATGAATATTCTTTTACATACGTACACATAAATGATGGAATAAATTGACTTGAAAATCAGCCTCTAAATATTGAAATCACGGGAAGTTGGGTGAAATATTTCTGAAAAACCTTCTATTGCAATTTAATTTTTTTAATTGTTATGGTAATCTCGAAATAAAAAAAATACTTCAAGACGTGTATCGATCTTAAGGCGCTTAAATCAATTAAATAAAAAAAAAGGAATTTTGTCATTTTACTATTAGTGTTGTAAAAACAAATATGTAATTTTAAGGCCATATGGTTTTGTCTAATTAAATTTTTTAACATATGCTATTTTTTAATTGGTACAAAAAAGTATAAATATTGAAAATTTTTTTTCTGATATTGCTAAATCCTATATATAAAGATTGCCCAAGTGGTTAGTTTGAATAGTAATTTTTTAGCGATAATCTGAAGCCCATGGAGCTCAAATTATGAGTTTTCTCAACTCTAGAAAATTTTAATTTTCATTAATAAAAATTGTCATTTTTGACACTTTTTTCTTTTGTTTAATTTTTTAATTCAATTCAAAAAATTTAACAAAAAATTATTCCAATAGCCAAATTTTAATTCAAAATGAAACAATTAAATGACTAATTGATGTAGATTACAGTATATAACAATAAATAAAACAACTAGAAACAAAATTCTTTTTAGTTTTGTATGAATTTGACACTAATTTAAAACCTCGAGCAATTGGTAATAAATGTAATAGTTTTGAATAGAAAATAACTTGAAGCCAATAACCATTTGAAATAAAATAACATTAAGTTACGCTAAGTACCTAGTAGTTTTAGTTGCATGAAAAAATGATTTTGAATTATGAGCAAATACAATTTGTACAAATTTAAAATTAAGAAGAAAAAAAAGCTTTTTAAATTACGTAAAATTGCTCGTAACTTTAAAATAAACATTAAAATATTGCATAAAAAAGTTATTTAATAAATAAAAAGCAAGTTATTACAAAAATGGTTTCTCTTAGATAAAAATAAACCTGATTTGGTATGTTTAATTTTATTTTTGGTCAGAACCTGATTCGACCCTTGAGTTAATTTTGATTTTAACAATTTTGCTTAAACGAATTAAATTGTTTATTTAATTTTTTTTTCATTGAACTTTTATGAACAAGCTTTTCTAATGCAATCTGGTCAATACTCGATTTAATATTAGAAAAAAAAACTAGCTCATAACCTAAACAAATTAAACCCAAGCAACAACAACATATTTAAATGTAATTAATGAAAAAAAAAACTTGGATGAAATATCATTTTAATTTAAAGGCTCATTGCAAACTTCTTAATCAATATTTTGCTTGTTTGATACAAATCATCAACTTTTAATTCGATGTTAGTTTGCCTGATTCAAGAATATGAATAAATTTTCTCTTAAATATCCAAGAAACTTGTGTCCTCATTATTATTTACATGAAAAATTACCCTCAACTTTTCAAGCCACTCTCTTGTGTACTTATCAAATATTTTCTACATCATTCATCATAAAAGATATACTTATTATTCATTAATTAAAAATGAATATTAATTCACTCAACATTTGATGTCTGATTACGAAAATGAGATCAAATAAAAATGGAATGAATGAATGAATAAAACAATTGTGTTCTATTTTTTTATTTAGGAATTATTTATAAACTAAAAACTTGATCTTATTTTTAAATTTTCCTTTTCGGACAATAAAGTGCCTAAAAATATTTAGATGCCTTTTAGGATTGATGCTTTAGTTTTATTAGATGAACTCGGAAAATTTTTCTCAATGAGCCATGCTAAAAAAAGCCTGATCCTGTTAGACTAAATATTTTTGAATGAACAATCTCAAGTAGTTTCATGTAACCAGTTTTTGTTAGAATTTAAGTCAAGTCACTTGTTTATGAATGACAATTTTTGAATCTACCTTTTATTTTTTAAGTGCTATTATTTGCGGTATTATTTGAAAGAAAATATTTTAAATTAATTTTTTGATAAACTCAAAATTTTGAATTAAATTCCTAGTATTTTTTGTTTAAACTGTTTTTTTAATTCACAAAAAAAAGCTGTAAATTTTGATGACTTTTTTGTTTCAAAGCATTTAGAAAAATAAATAAATCATACTATGAATTATTTGGTCAATTGACTTGGACTAAACAATAGGAAAACGATTAGTAGCAAACTATTGTATTTGATTTTAAAAACAATAGAGCTTTTAAAAAAGCAATTAGAATGCATAAATCCAAAGAGTAACCAAAGCAGTTATCTCAATAGATTTTTTTACTTTTTATGCTTATAAAAATAAATTGATAGTCCAATTACTAAATTGGCTTTTTTTCAACTACATGATTTGCCGAAATTCTGCTAAAATTGAGAGCTTAATAAACCAAAGATTAAATATGATATTTAAATTAATCAAGATTGTTAAATATAATTTGAATATTTAAACAATTTTTAATTACAATAATCACGTCCATGCAAATTAGACCAAATTTGCAACAACAACAAAAAATTGATGATACTATTAAATTAATGCTGAAACGTCTTTTTTCTAAATATTATTTTCCAACAAAATTTGATTCAAAAATACGTTTTTTCGAAATCTACTAACTGAAACTAATTAAAACTAGATATTTTTGAAAAAACTTTACAGGTACCAGAATATTTAAAAAAGAGCAATATAAATATAAATTTTACACGTTGGTTTTCATGTTCATGTTCATAAACTCTATCTTTTTTTGTGAATTCATTAGAAACAAAAATATTGGAATATGATGCACTCAAAATATAAAAAAAAATCATTATAATATATTTTAAAAAAAATTTGACCAAAATAATGAAAATAAAATCTGTGATCTTTATGCAAAAAACTATAATTATTTAAATTTAAATCTAATTGAAATTCTAGTTTTAAATTGAAAGCTTTTTATTTTATTTTTCCATGAAATTTTTTATTTGTTATTGAAATTAAAAAACAACAAATATCCAAGTGAATTTTTAATTATTAAAAAATGAAGAAAACTAGATTTTAATTGTGTTCAAACAACGATTAAACCAATTTAATATTTTAATCGATCTTTATAACAAGAAATTTTACTTATCTAAGTTTCAGTCAAAATTAATAATGAGGAACAAAAAAGAAAGTAAACATTTTGGTTGCAAAAGCAGCAATGAGAATCAAAAAAATTTTTTTCAACTTTAGAATGACCCGTCAAATTATCGCCCTATTTCAATTACAGCTATTCCATGCAAGGTAATGGAGAGAACAGTGAAATTTCTTGAGAAAAACCTTTTAATTTCCAAACATCAGCACGGTTTTTTCAAGTTTCAATCTTCTCATAACACTAGATGTGATAACCGAATGTTTATACCCCATCAAGAACTAGTTCTTAAACTCAAGGGACACGGTATTATTGGTAAATTGTTGGAGTGGATCAGGGCATTTTTGACTGATCGAAAACAAAGAGTGGTAATTGATGGCCTAGCATCTGACTGGAGGAATGTCCTCAGTGGCCTCCCACACGGTAGTGTTCAAACCACTGTTTAAAATTTTAATCAATGATCTACCGTTTGGTATTTCAGTTCTGTGTGAACATTTTGCTGATGATAGTAAAGTTATGCATGTTATCCGAAACTCAAAAGATCGTGAAGAAATGCAAGCTAATATAAACTAAATTTTGAACCGTACAATCGACTGAAAAATGGGTGGCTTAAACTTAAGTAAATGTAAAGTTATGCATTTTGGTAACAAGGAAATCCATCAAGATCACCACTATTCGTTTGAATTTAATGACTACAGTTACATCTTGGAGAATTCAAACTGCGAACGAGACCTAGGTATCTTACTAGAAAACAACTTAAAATGGGATAAACAAGTCGATACCGTAGTCTTAAAAGCAAACAATGTTTTAAGTTAAAAAATAGCTTTAAAAATTGGGATCTCAAAACTTTCAAACTCCTCTTTACATCTCATGTTCGTCTAATTTTAGAATATGGTGCACCGGCATGGAGTCCTTACCTAAAAAAAGACATATAAAAGTTAGAAAAAGTACAACGACGAGCAACCAAATTAGTTCCCTCAATCTGGAACAAAAAATATGAAGAAAAACTGAGCTTGCTCGGATTATCAACTTTAGAGGAGCGTCGAATTAGAGGCGACTTGATTCAGTTCTTTAAATTCAAAAAAAAATTAACTACATTTTTTAACAAATATGATAAAACAGATTTATTAAACTCAATTTCATATACCATAGCTTAGTACGTTAGTACTAATAATAATTTAATAGTTACTAATAATAATTTCTTAGTTTTTTGGTCATTAAATGCAAACTTAGAAAGTAATTAACGGCTAATGATTAATCTAACGATTTAAAAAGATCAATACTAGAAAGACTAACTAATTAATAAGAATCCTAGATTCAGTTGACTTTTATGTATTTAAATTAGATTACTAGACTAATTTTATTTAAAACTTGCACTATTTATTTTTATTTAAAATATAGTTTGGCAAAGCATCGACCGGTTGGTTAGGAAACATAGTACTTCCTTTTAGCCTCATGAAAAATATCTTTGAAAACAAAACTTAATTTGAACCAAAATGTTAAATAAATTTTTTGACAAATATCAGGTCCAGTGTGATTAAAAAAATAAGCAAATTTAAAATTCTTTTCAAGTTGAAATTGAATTATTTTCAAATTTTTGTTAAGTTGCAAAATTATTTTGAAATCCATCTGTTCTCAAAAAAAGATGTATTTAAAATTTTTTTTCAAATTAATTTTATAATTATCTTTTGGATTATATTTAATCTTTATGCTTTATATATTTTTGTTATTTTTTAAAGGTATAGCTTTAATAATTAACAAATTACTAATCTTTCAGGTATTAACAAAAAGCTAATGATTTGATTTTTGTCTAAAAATATTTAGAACATTACAAATTATCACTCATAAACTGATTAAAGTTGAACAATTCTCAAAGTTAATTTTTTTTTCAAATTTTAAATTTCTCGATTTTTTTACATCAATTGAACAACAATTTAGAAAATTTATTAAGATTTTGAAAATGCATCTTCAAAGATTATGAATTATCAAATTTTAATTTTATGAGCTCCATAAGAACAATAGTAGCTTCCTATGATTAAATAGTTTTTTTTGATTTTAGGAAAATTTATTTATTTAAAAAATTAGACTGAGCCTTGGCCGCTTGGAATGGGTGCTGAGTAGTTACTTTTAGTCACATGATTAAGTAACTAATGAAACCATGAAAATAATGTTGATTTTTAAAATAAATTTGATTTAAGATATCTAGTTTTTTCTAAAATTTTTTTAATCGAAGAAAATAGATTTTTATAATCAAATTTTAATGATCATGCTCAAAAATAATCAACAAAAATTCTGCTAGTAAATTTTTTTTAACTGCTAGTAAAAATAATTAAATAATGATTGTTAAATTTTTACACTTGATAGCTAAATTTTTTTATATGCTTCCTATAATTTGACTACATCTATTTGGACAGTTGAAATATCATCAGATTGGAGACAAAGTACGTGTAGATGTCCGTTTTATAGGAAAAATTATGTTTTTAAGCATATACTAGCTTTAACTTGCAAAGAAAAAAAACTCGAATTGCATCCAAATTCACATGATGTTCCATTAGGTCAAAAAAGAAAAAAGGGTAACCCTGAAAAAACAAAAAAAGGATTAGAAATTCAACTATCTGAATCTCGACAGCAACAGTTACAACAAGAACAGCAACAAAAACAGCAACAAAAACAAGCTACTCCTTTGGAAAATTCGTTTCAAGAGTATTACATTTTATCCAATGTTATAAATAGTGAAAACTTATCAAATCCTTTACAATTAAATGAACCGAATGATTTAAATATTGATCAAAATTATCAAGCTGATGCACATAAATCTTCAAATGGTCCAAAACGTCGTGGCAGACCTCGTGGTTCTACAACTAAAAAAAGAAATACAGTTCAATAATAGTTCTGTCAGAAAATCAAAAAACAGCGAAAAAACTAAAATTAATATTTCCATATGAAATTTTTATATTTTTTGTCGGTAACTTAGCTTAATTTCTTTATTATTCTTTTCTAAATTAATATGAATAAAAATATTTTTGGTTATTTTATTAAACTTTTGTTTTTGCTATCAAAAGAAAAATATTGCTATCATACACATAATTTTA
>PJRA01000412.1:1158888-1174695 GCA_016987375.1 Brachionus koreanus
ACCCTACCCTACTAGTCCTCTGGCGCCAAAAGCACTTTTTTTCACTACAATTGAAATAAATTGAAATTAACTAAATATAGGAAAAATTCGATGATAAATTCGAATTCAACTTTAAAATTTATGCTAAATCTCAAATTTTTTTGATTTTATCTAATTCTTGGACAATAAATAATTATTTTAAGTATTTAAGTTTTTGAAAGAAAATAATTGACTGTAAACAAAAAAATTCTCTATGAAATAGCACTTTTAAAAACATAAAAAAAGCAAATTTTATTCATTTAACTTTATTTCAAAAATGAAAAACTAATTAAAAATTCTAATCCGATAGGAATTTTATAAATTCATTTCATTTCTCTAGATTTTGATACCATGAACATATAGGCTTGATAGGGTCTCGGACTCAATCATTAAACCGAAACGCAAGCAACTCTGAAAAATTTAATTAAACATCGATTCGACTTTATGGTGCATCCGCCTTTAATATTTGAAATTTTAAATTAATAAATATCTAATTATATTTTGCTGTTTTTTTTACTACGATTTTAATTAATTTTTTTAAAAATTTATTTTTTAGTTTTGAAATTAAATTTTAAAAAAATTTGTATCAAAGTTATTAATTCTGAGAGTTAATTATAAATTCATATAAATATCTTTATCTTAAATAATTAATTACACTATAGTTTTTTTGCATTATAGATGCATTTTTCAGGTATTCGAATTAGATGCCTTTTAAAAAATAATATTTTTAAAGATATCTTTAATTTATGACTGATTTTCCAACAATGCTATTTGAATAAATAAAGATCACATATCTAAAATTTTCAAATATTTCTTTAATTTATATTATATTCGTTATTGCATAACAAATTATTGCTGTAGCTTTTTAAAAACTACATTCTACTAATTCGAGTGGAATTAGATTTCTTAAATTTCACACTTTAATGCTTTGAATGTAATGCATTAGACTTGATATTTATAAGTAATTACTACTATAAAACTATAACTCAAATATTATTTTGCTATTTTTAGACTAATATTTTTTTTGCCTAGGCAGAAAGTGTAAATTTATATCTTAATAAAAGCTTCAAGAAAATTGTCTTTCCTTTTTTTATTTTAAAACTGTTTTACACCTTAAGTGCATAAGAAAAATATATTTGAAAAAATATTTTTTTCTATTGAATCATGAAAATTACTTTTATGAGACTTTTATTCGAAATTTAAATTTTTGTAAATCTATTTAGCTATTTTAAAACAAATAGATTCTCATGAAATTCATTTATAAATCTTATTTAGGGATATTTATTTAGCAAAATTATCAATAAATTCAGAAAAAGTTAAAAATAATAATCATTAAATATTTTCTATCGATAATTTTCTACAAACTGTTACTCAAAATTTCAATATTTAGATGTTGTTTACTTCTAAAAATGAGTATTATTTCTGAAAAAAATTCACTAAATTTTCTCATTTTTTTTTCTCTTATTTGAATTTCTTATTCACTTTAAAAAAAAGCTCTCTTAAAAAATTATTTTACTTTGTAAAATATAAGCATCAGGTCGTCTAGCTGACCATGTAAATCTCCAATGACAGTAACATTCTTAGAAATACCAGTTGAAATCTGATTCAAATTTTTGAGTTTCTTTAAAACTTTAAGAGTTTCCTCCAGAATTAAAAAAACATATTTTGCATGTAATGGCTACGTTTTTTCCAAAAAATAAATTTAAAATAACCATAATCAATGAGATTTATGTTAAATTTACTTTATTTTGTTTAAAATTTTCGATTAATTCATAGAATAAATTTTTCGTAATAGGAAGATACAAGTGCATGCCTTTATAAGATGAATCAATGGTTAATTCGGTATTCTTTTTCTTATTTAAATAGCCTCTATAATTGCTATTTTTAGCTAGAAAAAAGAACATTTAAATTAAAAAAATTTAGTCAAAATTCTTTAAAATTATTTAAATTGTTGTCAAAATCTTACTCGCTTTCATGTATTCCAGGTCGCTTTCAAGTACCTTGTTGACAACTTGAGTATTTGAGCTAATCAATTTAGTATTTTCATTCGAATAGTTGGTTGATTCAAAATCTTGCATTTTTTTAAAGCTATTTTTATTTAGATCATTCGATTGATTGATAATATCGCAGTTTTTGATTAAAGTAAGAAAAAAATCGTACAATTTCAACTGATCTTGTTCACCACTATATTCGATTGATTGATAAATAGTCCAGGCTGTAAGCTTTCGCATCTCAATTCTTGACTGGTATCTTCGATACCATCTTTGAATGAGCATGGCCGATTTTAGAGCTTTTATTTTAGAATCTTAATTTTTAAATTGGTAAAGATGCAAATTTTACCTATTTCCGTTTTTAGGGAAGCTTCACTCGCGTTAGGATTTTTTGGCTTATTCTCATGCAATGAATCGGAATCGTTTTGAACGTCTCCGCAATCGCTAAAGGAATCATGTCTGGCATCATTTTTTTTCGAATCAGAGTGTGCCGATTCTTTCTGACAATCGGTATCAATTGAATTCGATCTGAAGCAGCTGGCCAAATTTTTGAAGCAACAAGAGTTACGTCTCACATTGCAAGACGAAGATGATAATTCTTTAGAATTCTTCATCATAATCAAACATAATCCTTGTCTAAATTGTCAATTAGCTCAAAATTTAAATTTTGTGTAAATTTAACTTGAATTCACTTAAAATAGACAATTGATTTTTTCCTAGCAAAATTGTATATCATTTTAATAAACATAAAAAAATGTAGCCTTATAAAATTAGTTAGAATTGCTGCTTCTATCGAAGCTGTAGAAATAAGCAGATCTCTTATTTCGTTACCTATAGAGCCATAAAATTAAGAATTTCCCGTAGCGGAAACAATTTTTTTTCAACTTTAAATCAATTATTTAAATACTTGAAGTAAACCCTCACAATAAATGCTTGAAGTATCTGAAAAAATTAAGAATTGGATAATACTTAAATTTTCTGTCAAAGAAAAAAATATTTTTCAACTGATTGATTTAACATTCGATTAATTCATGGCAAAACTGATTCAAATTTAAAATAAATTTAGTTGGAGCCGAGCTAATAAATATGGAGGTTTTAAAATTAGAAGAAAAAAAAAGCATGGTAAAAATGATCAAGAAACATGATCAAGTTATTTTTTTTTAGAAAAAAAAATAAAAATTAAATAAAAAAATAAAAAAGGTTTTTAATTATGATTTATTATCTAACAAAAAAAAAAAACAAAGAATTTTTTTTGCATGAAATTTGAATATGAAATTTTAATTTTTATTCGTGACCAAAAAAATAAAAACTAATGTAAAATAGCAAAATGAAGCCAATTTCATATCATTTCAAATATTAAATATATCGATTTGAGTGACGAAATTATCTGATGACATATTTTAGAGTAAATGACTGTCAAATTTTTATCATTCAATAAATCTCTCAGATATATATAAATATATATATATATATATATATATATATAAATTTTAATCTTATCGACATCGAAAAGATTAAAAATTCATAAACAGGATGCCAGTTAAATTAAATTAAATTCAATCTTTGATTATTATTTTGTCATAAGTTCAGGAAGAGCGAATTTTTTAAGCATATATCCCAGAAAAATATTAAAATTTCTCGTTGAAGCATTATAATCTAATTTTCTATACTAAACTTAATTAATGATTAAAAATTTTAATTTGACTGATTACTCCAACATTATGTTTGTTCTTGTACAAAGTCTTATCTAAGACCATAAACTACGAAACAAAAAGTAAACGAATAATTTTTCGTTTGAATTAGCATAGTGATTTGAAAAATAATTAATTAATTTACAATAACTAGCCTATTTTTTTTCAAAACAGAAATATGAAGATAATAAAAATTTCTATAAGAATGAATTTTTTGAAAATTTACAACACAACATTATCTATTTGCCTAGTTGCATCAAAAATAAAATGCTGTTTATAACTGATAAAGTAAATTCATATTTTTTAATTTCTTTCGCTTCCTGACATACTATCAGCACTATTTACAAATTTAAATAAAATCTAATCAATATTAAAGCATATTTTAATTTGATAAGCTTATTTCAATAAAATTGTGTTCAGCTATTTTAATGACATGTGAAATGGTAGGTAGCGGAAGATAGTGACAAGGCTTGCATTTAATGTCCCATTTTGATGTATTAACCAAGAAAAATCCAATAATTTTCTTTTTTAGATAAAAATTTATTTTCATTTACTAAGAAAAAAATATAAATAGTATTTTTTTATGCAAATTGTTTCTAATGGAATTATTTATACTTAAAATATTTGATCAAAGAACCTTAAATTAGATTAAATTAAAATTTTAATTTGATTAAAGGTTAAATATTAAAAAGAACTTAATTAAACGATAATATTAGAAAATCGAAATAAATGTTTTGGTTCTGTGTTTGAGACAATATAAAAAAATTGAAAGTATTTTACTGTTGGAATATATCTTCTTTTTTTTAAATGAAAATAATCAAAAATTTAACACACACGAAAGCTTCTGTAACTAATATTACGAATTTAACAAAATAAACTGTAGATTCCTTGCTTGTTTATTTATTAGTTCTAATCATGTTTTCTAGATTTTTTAATTTCCGGAAAGCTTCTTTTAATATATTAGGTTCATTTTCCTAAAAACTAGGCATGTATAATTAACTGTAAATTACATGTTAAATTTATTTTAGAATTTGATTTTTTATATAATTAAAAAAGAAGTAATTAAGACGATCAGAAATGGTGTATGATTTTAAAAAAGAGCTAAGCAAAAGGCTCTAATATTTAAAAATATCATAAGGCTTAAATAAATGAGATTAATCTTAGCTAATGTCTCAATAGAATTTACTAACATTAGTAATCATTAAAAAATTAAATATGGATCATAAATAAATGCTCACTTTTAATCTTCTTAAATCTTAATAAAATAATGCATCTATATTCCCTATTGTAAAAATTTTATTTTCCTTCAATTTAAAAGCTCAACAGACTGAATTTATTTTTTATAAATATTCTATCAAATTTTTTAATCAAAAATCGACTAAAATCCATTGTATTCAATGACCTACCAAGCAATATAAATTCAATAAATTCTATGTATGCTGGTGATATTTGGAATTCTTGATCTATTTTCTAGATAAATCATTGCAAACTGAGATTGACTCACTTTGTAGGTGTTTCACATTTGGGAAATGTTTAAGTAAATGCACTTTGGCAAAAATAATTCAAACATAAGTAAATGCAAGCAAGAATTGAAATTGAATTCTCAACTAGCAAAAAAAATTTAGACATTATTATTTCATTTGATGGAAATTTTGACGAACATGCTAGTCAAACAGTTACTAAACCATTTTACTTCCTTAAGCAATGTATTTGAATACATTTAGTCTACTCACTGAGTAGATAGCCAATATTATTTATTCAACTTTCATTAGGCCTCTGCATTAATCAAATTGAGAAAGTTCAGTCAAGGGTAACAAAGTCTAATAAAGGCTTTAACACTCAAAGGACCGGTGTCAATTTGATATCTTTTATTATGCTTTATATCTTAGAGATTTTCCATCAGATTTTAATAATTTCAGTCTTATTTTGAAAGATTCATGCATTTTAATAAATTCACTTTGAGTATTAAAAAAATATGCTATACTGAAATTGAAAAAAGACTAGAGATAACAGATTTGCAAACAAGAAGAATAGAAGGAGATTTGATAGAGTGTTACAAATTTAGTAATGGGTTTCACAAGGTGAATTTGGAATTTTTTTAGAACGATGAAATGAGTCATAGCTAAATTTTAAAATTATATTATAATAAACAAAAATAAAAACAGGCCACATAATTTCTTCCCAAATAAAATATCTATTACTTTGAATCGGCTCACAAAAAATATGGTTGATGCTTAGAATTTGGATGCTTTCAAGGACAGAGAATTATTTAACACTCAAAGGATCGGTGTCAATTTAACACCTATTTTTATGCTCTATATCTTTAGGACCGTTCATCAGATTTCCAAAATTCCAATTTTATTTTAAAAAATTTAATAAAAATATTTTATTTAGAAAGTTTAAGTAGAAATGATTTATTCTTTTAAATAAATTTAATCAACTTCTTCTTTGGTTAAAAATAATTCTTTGTTTTGGCTAAAAATCCAATTCATAAAGAGCATAGATACATTTTTCAACTTTTATTCACTTTTCTTCAATAAAACCATTGATAAATTTATCAATTAATAAAGTTTCTTAATTTCTAAATCGTCTCTTAATTAGAAAAAATACTTGTTAAAAATACTTAAAATGTTCTGAACATTTAATTTTAGGTTTAGAAAAAAAAGAAACACAATTTGTGATAGAACTTAAAATCTTCGATATAAGTGATAAGAAAAAAGAGAAATGAAAAAATATAGCAAAAATCAAATCATCAAATTGAATTATAATTGTAAAATTAATTTTAACAATTATCAAAATAAAATGCATGGTTTTTAAAATTCTCTTAAAATATAATTTCGATTTTTTATTTCTAAAAAATTGACACTTCATAGAGCTGTAAAATCTAATATTGAAAAAATATAATTCTCACTTTGCTTCTATTTCTAGAATTAAAATTGTCAAATAATATAATATTCATCCAACTATGAGACGCAAGTGAACACTTAAAATATTTTTTCCAATCATTTAAAAAAAAAGAGTCGTTTGGATTATGTTTAATATGTTAAAGCTTGGAAAAACGATTTTATTTTTATGTTCTGAGTTTTATTTGAGTTTGGATTCGAAATTTATATAAAGCCATAAATTTACCAAATTTATTCTTAAACAAAAAAATTTTATTTTATTAAATTTTTTGAATTTTTTTTAGTAAAAATCATGTCAAATCAGAAGAAAAAAAATCTTAAATAACATGTTTAATAGAGGAATAGTAAAATTATAAAATTATCCGAATTTATTTAGAAAAAAAAAAAGTTTTTAATAATAATTAAAATCAAACAAATTACTAGATCACATTAATACTAAAATCTCAAATTTATTGCATTAATTTCACAGACAAAAAAATAACTTTAAGACACTCAAGCTTTTTTCTGTTTATAAATTTGACTTAACGGAATCTTGGTTGTCTTTAAAGTTTTATCTTCAAAATTTTTGCCTCTTTTTTGCCGGAGGGGTCTTTTGAAACCCTTTTGATACTTCTTTTCTTTGTTTTCTTATTCAATAAATATAATTATTTTATTTTTTTTTAAAAATTATATCTTAATTCAAAAATTTTATAAAATAATGCAATTTTTATCAAAAAATAATTTTATTTTTAATGAAAAAAATTAAAAAAAAAAGAGTCAAATGAATGAATCGAAAAGTCCGTCCGACCTCTGAGTGTTAAAATACTTCAAATGAACTTAATAATCTTAAGATACTATAATTAACTGATAATATCTATTAGCTAAAAATGATAACTATTATTATTTTTATTAGTAAAATTATGAGCATGAAGTAAATTCTTCATAGTAAGTTGATATTATTTAGATAAATTGAGGCAAATCATTGATCAAAAATTAATTGAACTTATTACTTCAGAATTATTAGATCATTTTTTTACAATGCAAAAAGATGAAAATCTATAGCGATTTATTCAATTTTAGGATTTTTTTTATATGTTTTATTCATCAATTTTTTTTTGCTTTTATAATTTCTATTCAGCTATTTATTTTTTACTTAAGAAATTGTTCATTTAGTTTTTGAATCAATCAGCTCTTTTTTGAATTTATTCCTGATCAAAAATTCAATTTTTTGAATTTTCTTAGATAACTGATAGATAGTGGTCGTAATCAAATAAAAAATCATTTTGATTGATTTTTTTATTTATTAAATTAACTGATCTGTCTAGTTAAATTTTTTTAAAATAGAAATAAATACGGTTATTATTTTAATTTTGAAAATAATTTGGGTGCCACCTTTTTAAAAAAAATTAAAAATGTAAAAATTTAATAAGACAAAATCTTACGCATTGGTCAACACATCTCAAAAAATCAAAAAGTTCTTCTTCACAATTTTCGGATGAACCAGGATGCGAATTTACTCGTTGTGTGCATTCTTCTAATTTTTCTTTCAAAGTTCGGCAAGCTGGCTCATTAGCGCATTTTTCTCTGAGTTCAATAGCTTGATCCTAAATTAGACTTTAGATTTTTAGTAGATCATTTTATTAAGAATCTTACAACAACTTCTTCGGACATTTTAGAGTTTTAACTTATCGTATTATCTAAAAATTAAAAAGTTTCGATTATTATCATTTTTGGTAAATAAAAGTGCTAATGGATTTAAAAAATAAAAATTTTAGCTTTTTTTCACATTTAAGTTTTTTTCAGTATAATTCCAATGAATGTACTAAAACGCGTCAATATTGCAATTTTCATTAGATTCTTTTACAAACAACTGAAGCTTTTTCAATATTATTTTTGCTCATTAGTTACTTAACATTAATTGCAGATTTTTATTAAATTTTCTTCTTGTTTTTTGTTAAAAATATTTACAAACATAATAAAAATTAAAATATTTTAAAATTTAATTAACTAAAAACCAAATTTGATAATAATTATCGATATAAATTTTCTTCATTGTTAAAAAAAATATTTTTGTTTGGGCTTACATTCCTTCCATAAAGAGCATAGTTACTTTTTTAACTTTTCCGATTTTCTTATGAATTACAATCAGCTATTCAGAATAAATCAGACTTAAATAAATTTTGGTAGTAAAGTGCATTCTTAATTTCCAAAATCTGGCTTTAAAAAGGAGTTATACCAATTTAAAAATGGTGTATTAATTTATACCTATTGACCAATACTTTAGCATAAAAATGAAAAAAAAATTATATTTTTACTATTTTTGTATATTGTCAGCCGTTGACCCTTACTTTGAATAGAAAAAGTGGTCCCAAAATTTTTTTCAGAATTTTTTTTAGTTTCAGAAATTATAAAAAAATAGAGATTGGGGTATATGCAGACTATATATAAAAACAGTAGTGTTGGGTTCCGTCAGTGGCGGCCACTAGCCCGCCAAAACTTGATGTTGGCCGTCTTGATGGCTGTAGGACTTAAAGGTTTTTTTTTCTAAATATTATTGTTTTATTTTTTACTCAATTTTTTTATCTATCAAATTTTCATATTTGAAATTTTTTTTAAAATTTTTTCCTATGGCCGCCACTGATTGTAACCAACACTAAAAAATAGTAAAAAACAAATTTTTTGTTGTACCAGTTGATTTTGTAATTTACATACCATTTTGCTTTCGTTTATCTTTCTTCTTAGGAAGTCGGTCTAACCCTTGGAACTTGTAAATGAAATACTAATAAAATTAGTAATTATAAATAAATTTTTTATTTTATTTTAGCAAATTTCTTTTAGATGTCTTGAATAAATTTTCATTAATGCTCTCAAATTTTTTAATTAAAAAGAAAAAAAGTCAAATGCAAAATATTGATCATAATAGATTAAGCATTTGAGTTACTTTCATCTAATATTTTATTAAATTTTTTTTATTCAAAAAAAAGTAATCTCTTAAATTCATCAAATAGGCTAATAAAATTTTATTTATTTCTTGTCTTCGTGTAAAAGTAAATTTTAAATGAATTGAAAGCTCAATTTTAAATTTCTTTTTAATTATAATTGTAGTTACATGCAATTATTTTTTAAAAAATAATCCTTTTTCGCTTAATATTACTCTACAATATAATCGAAAAACTGTTAGTATTACATTAAATTATGAACAAAAGTTAAAGGTAGTTTACGGTTATATTAGCACTGTAAAATTTAAATTTTATTTTTGATTTTTTCAAATAAATAAAATTTTTGGAAAATCTTTTATTTAATTTGTTAATACACTAAATACATTTGATACGAAGCTATATTCACAAAATTCATTAAAAATGTTTCAGTAAACAAATTTTTTTTTATTTATCCAAGACAACATTTTGTTTACATCCAGCAAAAGGACATCTTAAATAAAATATTTTAAAATTAGTGTATCGCTTTAGTTTATCTTACTTCTTATGTCTTGTTGTTTTCAAATGATGTAAAATAGCACTTCTTTCATAAACATGATCACATGTGGTGTTTTTGACCATATCTTGTATTGGTTTACCAGTAATAGGACATTTGACGATTTGGGTAGTTGGTGCATCCATTACGATGTCTTCATTTTCATCAAATTTAGAATGCTTTGCATCTTCGATCATTTGTTCAACTTCTTGAAATATCGATTCATCTATTTCTTTCAGTGTGGCTTTAAATTGTATTAATTCTTTGATATTTTTTTCATCAAAATTTTCAGGATCTTCTTTGAACTTTTTAATTTAAATAATAATAATTTTATCGATTAGCTTAGATACCTCACCTTTCTTCTGAGAGATAACTCTTTTTCTTGAAATTCTTTGCAATTATTTGTGATTTGGATCAATTCTTTTAAAGAATTTTTAGCCGATTCACTCTCAGCAATTATGGATTCAAATACGTTTTTTTTAAAGTTGTCTGTTTCTTCACTAGATTCATTATTGTTGGCCAAACACTGATTGAACAATTCAAGTCCTTTTGAAAAATTAAAAATGTTTCATTCACTTACCAAGTTACCTTAAATTTACCAAAATTGTAATCACTGAACGTTTCTTTAATAGATTTTCTAATTAGATCAAATTTTTGTTCAATAACAGAAATAGAATTTTGGAAATCACTTAATTGATAATCTATTTGACTCATTTCAAGTATTTTAAACAAAAAAAAACAAAATATTTTGGGAAGTTAATTTAGAAAAAGATGAATACATTAAATGAAAATTTGTTTTAAGCAGAATAAACGTTAAGAAATGACAATTCGAAAAAATTAAATAAATTTTTTTCTATCATCCTACCACACGTCATCGTTTAAATAAATTTTAAATGAAAAAAAATTTGAATTCTAGATTTAATTGATTTGCAAGGATGCATTCGCTACTTTCAAGAGCAAACGCTCTTTTCGCTTTTACGCTTACAGTAACTGGAGTGCTGGCTTTTGGTTTGTTTTTGACCACTTTTCTCTATGAACAAAATGGAATGGTAAAAATTAATAGTGCTAAGGCTACTGTGTAAATATGAATTTTTTTTTTTCAAATGCAAATCAATAGATTATTCACATTTTTTAGAAAACATTTAACAGAATTTGGAGCTGGAAAAAAGAAAAACGATATTGGCTTTTTTAATTTTGATTTAGATGCTGATTTGGAACCACTTTTTAATTGGAATGTTAAGCAATTATTCTTATACTTAACCGCTGAATATACTACACCACAAAATGTAGTTATTGAAAAATTTAAAAAAGAAAAAGTTTAATGAAATTTTATTTTAAGAAATTAAATGAAGTTGTTCTCTGGGATAAAATAGTTTTGAAGGGACAAAACTATAAACTTAAGATGAGAAATGCTAAAACAAAGTATTTTTTCTGGGACGATGGGGCAGGTCTAAAGTAATTTTTAATAGCTAAAGATTTCAAAAATTGTTTTGATTTATTCTAATTTTAAGGGCAAACAAAAATGTGACATTATATTTAACTTGGAACATTATTCCGAATGTAGGTTATTTACCAAATATTCCTGTTGATGGAGCTCATAGAATAGTTTTCCCGGATCAGTATTCTTCAAGTTCTTAAAAAAATGTCCTAAAACGTTTAATGTCGTTCGTGAATACAAAATATTTTTTAAATAAAATTTAAAAGATCATATTTCTTTTTTACTTTTTAAATTCTTTTACCCAAATTATGGGTTCATTTATGATTGAATTAATATCAAATGATAAATAATAATAATAATAATAATAATAATAAAAGTTAATATGATACGGTAAAATTTAAAATTTAGTTTAACTAAATTGACAAAGCAGAAAGAGTAACGTAGTCCCGTATTAGTAGAATTTTCATTTTTTTTATTTCTCCCGACATTAACTACTCTGTTTTTGAACTGGTTGATCAAACTTCCTATGACAACTGACGTTGGCAGTACATTCCATTTGTTCACTACTCGGTTTGATAGAAAGTTTCACATTTTGTTAACTTCGATCAAATGCTTTGCTTCCTTTATTCGTCTACATGGCTTTTCATTATTCACAAAACTCACTAGTTCCGCATCGTAATACCAATTGACATGATTGTATTTGTAATGAATTTTATAAAATTGAATCAGATCTCCACGCTCTCGCCTTTCTTTTAGTGTTTCTAATCCCAAAACAGATAATCATAAGTCATAATTCAAACTTCTTATTTGTGGAATAAGTTTCGTGGCTCGTCTTTGTCCTTGCTCAAGTCTAGGATTCCAGGCTAGCGCCCAGTATTCTAGATGCAGTCTAACAAATTTTTTGTAAAGCTGCAAAAACAATTGGGCATCCCACAAATACTTTCTTGAGCATACTTGATAAAGTTATATTCTATTGTTATTTTAAATTTGCATTAAAGTTAAAATTGACAATGAGCTTAATAAATATTATTTAAATGATTAATTTAAAAACTTTAAATATTCTTGCTAAAAATTTTGTAAAAAATCACCAAGACAGGCGTAATTTTTTCTTTATATAATAAAAATTAGTTTTCACTCAAAACAATTTTTCACTAAATTTTAAGATAATTTATTCGAACAAGGAAAAAGCAGTTTTAATAAAATTTAAAACTAAATTAGCTTTAGAACTAAAAAAGTTTCTATTGCCGATAAATTAGAAAAAAAAGGTCGCTTACAGCCCTTTTTCGAATACAATTTTTTAGAATTTTTTTGCTTATAATTATATATATTTTTTTCTCTGTGAAAATTTTACTTCATTAATTTAGCTAATTTTAATCTGACACCAATTAAAAAGTATATGAGTTAAATAGAGAAAAAATATAAAATAAAAAAGGATTTTAGTCATTTTCAAATTGAAAAATTATTATAAATAATTAAATATAGATATTTAAGCATTTAATTTTACATGATTAAATAGATTTTTAAATAAATATTTAAATAAAAAATAAATTAAATTCAGTAATTTAAACCATTTTGATTATATATAAAAAATTCTGATGAATTTGTCTGGCTTGGTCTAATATTTAGATGTCCATTAATATCAGCAAATGTTCTTGCTTGATTTTGGTCATTTTGCCACACAAATTGCTTAGGTTCAAAATTATTCAATCCATTTATTTGAAAAGAATGACTAGTTTCTCCATTTTGAACTGATTGTCTTGAAATAGAATTAGTAATCGATTCATTTGAATTTTGTTCAGATTTTTTCTTTTTGCTCATTTTTCTATCTTTAGCACGTCTATTTTGAAACCATATTTTAATCTAGTTTAAACAAAACAAGAAAGTTGAAATGCTTTGTTAAATTAATCTTTTTTTACTTGTCTTTGAGATAAATCTAATTTACCAGCTAACTCCGATTTTCTTCTACTTGTAATATATTTACTAAAATTAAATTCTTTTTCTAGTTCGCTCCTTTGTAAATCATTGTAAACAACTCGATATTTGTCTTTGGTTCTTGTTTTTTCTTTTTTAGTTAAAATAAAATAAAATTTTAATTTCGAAAAATTTATTAAAACTAACTCTGATTTGAATTTTGACTTTTAACTTGTACTAGATCAGTCTTTGCACCATTTATCACAAATGATTCATTTTTTACTGATTGACTTGATGAGTCTTGTGACGACTCAGAAAAATACAATTCCGGATTATTTTCATTCTTTTCTTGTTGCTTAGCTTCACCATTCATAGAATCAGGAGTGTAATTTTGAAAGTTTACAACGCCGTAGTGACTTGAATCCGAAGGCGGAATAAGAGGCCATTTTTGTTCATTTGTATGCTGGTTGAGATATATTTCATTTGGAACACCATAGGCGTTTATATAACTAGATTGATTATCTTTCGGTTCGTAAAAATTGTTTTGGTAGATTGGATTAAATAATGGCTTGATTTGGCTATTTGCCAAATAAGTGGATGTAGCGAAATTTTTGGATTGTATAGAATAATTATGAGGATAATGATAAGATCTCAAGCGTTCATAGTCTTCAATTGTAGATTCTTGAATTTCTGAATTATATGGTGGATAGTAAAATACATTCTTGGTACCAGCATTAAAGTTTGATGCATTAAGATTCGATCCAGTTGGTATTGTTTGATAAGTTGGATAAATATTTTGGCTATTGGAAGCCTTTATCTGTAGGACATTTTGATTGTAATTCAAACAATCTGAATTTAATTGCCAAAATGATGAGTTGTTTGGTAAATTTGTATTACTTAAAATTGTCTCAGAGGCCATAATTACTAAAATTTATTTTATTAATATCATTAATAAATTAATAAGTTTATTATTTTATTGTATAATAAGACTTTATGGATATTTTTTATGAGAAATTAATTGTTATGGCTGTTAAAGAATTTTTACTTGGATAATTTTTTGTTTATTGCAGCTGTAGATAAATTTAAATTTTAAACTTTGATTTCAAATTTTTCAATTTATTTCCACTGGCATTTTAAATTATGAAAAGAAAATTTTCATGACTAAATGATAGCCGAGTTGATTAAACTTTTTTTATCTGTTTTTTAGTGTTGGATTTTTATTAATTTATGGCTTTTTTATTGCTCTGGTGATCTTGTTATTGCTAAAGAAAGTTTATTAATTTAAGCATTCTACAAGAGATTAGGAATTAGGTTTTTTTATTGTCAACTTTTATATTTCTTTAAATAAATAAGCAATAAATTTTTTTTAATTCAAAGAAATTTCTTATTATCTATTCTTAATTTTAGTTTGGTCTAAAATAAGTTTCTCGAACAGTTGGATATTTAACTAAATGATTTGACTTTTATTCGCAAGGCAATCTTTATCAAGAAATAAATTAAAAATTAGAGATTATTTAAGCTTATCAAAATTTTCTCATAGAACCATATTTTTAAAAAAATATTCTCTACCATTTTTTCCAGCTTTCCAAATTTCAAAGTAGTTTTTTTGAAATAAGCGTTTTTGCTGTGCTTCTTCTTCAATTTATTTTTTTTATTTAGAATTTTTTTCTCAAATAGCGTTAATAAATTTGATCTTTAAAATTTAATATGATATAAATTGTAAATCAAAATGCAAACAAAATTTAATTGTTAACAAATAATTTATTAAATTTTTTTAAAATAAATTACAGTTTTAGCAAAAATAGACCATCAATTGAAATTCACCTTTTGTTAATAAATAAAATTTTTATGATATTGATTTGAATCGATTTAACTCACTAGCTTAAGTAATATCAATTGAAAGAAATGTTTAAATTGGAAAATAAAAAAAATTAATCAAGATCCCATTTTAAAATTAGTCTTGTGATTATTAATGACAGAAAAAGCATAAAACTTGATTTTTATTTTTGTCCAAGTTATAAACCTTCCAGACGCTAATTAGTTTTATAGCTTAATTTAGATGTCAAATCAAAATTTGGGTGATACAACCTTTGTATCAGCTCTTACAGTTGCTGAAACGAGATTAATACTAAAAAAAAAGATTTTTTTTATTACAAATCTAATTATACGAACATTACTGTTCATTTTCTCCTGTAATAACAGGGTTTTTTAAAGTTTACTTATTCTAGTTCCAAAGGTACTGAACAATATCCACGAAATAAAACAAACTCCATTTAAAAAAAAAAATCTTAAACTTGACATGATTTTTTTATTACTTTATTCTGTTATTAATAAAATTAAATTTGATATTATTGGTTTTTGTGAAATTTGGTACAAAATAAAAAAATAGAACAAAAATTAATGCT